>JAOTRH010184501.1:0-11871 GCA_034768845.1 Heliamphora exappendiculata | reverse complement strand
TATATATATATAAATTAAGAATTAATTTTTTTTTCTAGACCCCATAAGAATTTTAATCTTACGAGAGTTTTTTTTTTACTAATTTTAGTTACATTATAAATTAGGTTAATTTTTTATGACTGATTTGCCTATATTTAAAATATTTAATTTTTTTTACCACATTTGCTGAATTTATAACTATAGAAGATAAGTTTTTGATATGAAAACTTTAAATTTTAAACTTCCTCCATGAAAACTTTATTCTTAGAGAGAGAGAGAGAGAGAGAGAGAGAGAGAGAGAGAGCGCCAAATGGAAGGCAGTCAAGCGGTGGAGTTGATCTGAGCTTCTTCTTGTTTCTGGATCTTGAAGAAGGGAAGACGTAGATGAGAGTTATGGAGTTCCCATGGCGAAGAAGGTAGGGGAGTGCCCATTGGAGTGTTGTTCTTGCTGCCTCTGCATCTTCCACAACTACCGCTATTTTCCTCACATCCATCAGTTTTTATTTTAATTCTCACTCTACAATTTAGATCACCATTTTTCTCCTTCGTGGTTATATGTCACTGCCACCAACTCAAGTTTAATTCTCACTCTACAATTTAGATCCATTTTTCTCCTTCGTCGTTATATGTTACTGCCACCAAATCAAGATCTTGTCGCGGCTGCTTCTTTGCTGCAGCCCTTTCCTTTCAATTTAGACCCCTCCATCGCCGTCGCTTCCTCCACCGAATTTGAATTTCTCCGCCGCCGCCGCTCCTTCCTCTAGATCATGACTCTTCGATTACCGACATTGCGATTATTATGAAAATTTTATCACCTTAATTGATAAATTCATCACTCCTCTATCATCAGTATCTCCATTGCCGTGAAAAATTAATAACTTTAATTGATAAATTTATCACTTTATTTTTTCAAAAAAATTCTTTTTAAAACATTTCTCAATTTAGTAGAATGATAATTTTTTTAAAATTTTGAATTAATACATTTATCAATTTAATGAAATGAAAAAATTCTCTAAAATTTTAAATTGATAAATTTACCAATTTAATAGAATGATGAGTTTGGTGTCGGAGAAAGTGGAAAAGATCGTTAAAAAATGAGATCGACATCAACACCAGAGAAAATAGAGTCGACGACAACAACAGTGATGACAGCGACAAGGAGATAAAGTTGACGACGGAGCTAAGGTTGCAAAGGTTGTGGTGCGAAATTTTTTGGTGAAATAAGTATTAAAAAAATCTTTTAAAAATTTAATCTAGGAGTATTTTTGATAAATATTAACGTTGCAAACTAAATTTATTAAATAAAATGAGATGAAACTAATCTTAAAATATCAAATGCAAATATGGCTTATTCCAAAATTTCTCAATTTGTATTGGGTCATGCTAACCAATCTCTGGACAGTATATAATAGAATAATGAAATAAAAAAATAAATATTAAATTTTTTTTTGATTGGGAGTAAGCAGCGAAAAAGGGAGAGAAGTAGAGGAAAAAAAAGAGATAGAGAAATTCGAACCGCGAACCACTTAGATGAAAAGCTTTATAGGAAGCGGACCACTTGGATGAAAAGTTTTATAGGAAGGCAAGAAACCGCTAAACTATCAAAACTTTTTTTAATTTATTTTTAAAAGTAAAACTTATCACTTTTATAAAGATAATATATGTATAATTTTATATAAATATTTATAATTTTTTATCTATTATTTACGGTCAAATTAATGATTGTTGGCACAATCTTATTTACCGTCAAAAGATCCTACGGTGGTGTTTGGCAGTTGCACTGCTAAATTTAATAGTTTATAGACCAAAAATGGTAACAAAAATTGTTAATATTTAGTAAAAATTATAATTTATAACTGAAATTAAAAAAAATAATTATAACTTGTAACAAAAGTTATAATTTTTAAAAAATATTATAACTTATATTTAAAATTAATAACAAAAAACTAAAAAACACTAACAAAGTACTTAATAGTGTTGCCAAACACTCCGCTGTAATAAAAGCAGAGTCTTTGGGGTTCTTCCTCAGTTGCATCTCTTGAAAGTTTGCAGTATTATGATATTCATTGACGCCTCAAATAGGAAGGTATAGGTCTATTTTTTGGAGTACAAGTCTGATTTGTTTGAAACTTTTAAAAAGTGGAAGGCCCTAGTTGAGACTAAGACCGGATTGAAACTAAAGTGTCTGAGGTCAAACAATTGAGGTAAATACACAGATGGGAGATTCAGATATTTTTGCGCAACTAGTGGAATCGGGTGAGAGAATTGTTGACTGGTGAAAAAAAAAACTACGACTCTGGGTTGACTGCTCTAGCGACCGTGGGTCTGCTCGAGCGGGCTAACTCGATGGTGGTCTCGAGTTAGAAACAGTTCGAGCGATTAGTAGTCAGCTCGAGCGGAATTGTATACCAGAAAGTCTCAGGTTAGTGACTACTCGAGCGGTCAGAAGTTCGCTCGAGCGGACACGTCGCGGAATAGTTTTTTAGTGCGACGCCGATGATTATGTTTTAACCCCAAGGGGCTTTTCAGTATGTGCATAATGTTATGTTTAGCCGAAAAAGATTGAGGAAAAGTGTTCAGAACATCATTCCCTTGTAATCTTCCAATCAATGTAGTGAAATGTGATTTTGTGGATGTAGGCACGCTTTGCCGAATTACGTAAATCTTGTATGTAATTGTGTGATTACTTGTTTTGTTTTTTTTTCATAATTATTTCATGATTTGTACATTCGTGATTGATCTTGGACGGAATTAGTGATCGCGCTTCAATCCCAAAAATGCTGAAAAATAAGAACAAGATTGGTGGCAAAGAAAAAAAAAATCGCTGAAGAAAAAGAATGAGATCAGTAAAAGAGAAATCGCCAAAAAGGAAAGAGAAAGTCGGCATTGAAAAAGAATGAGAAGATCGACGCCAAAAATCAGCGCCAAAAGAGTGGTCGGCATCGGTGCCGAAAAAAGAGTGGCTGGCGTCGAAGAAAAAAAAAACCAGCAACGGGGCTGAAAAAAGTTGCTTGAGACAATGTTATGAACAATTTGAGAATAATATATTGGATTAAAACAAATTTTATTAAGATTTATTAAATGGGACTAATTCTCTTATAACTTCGTAAATTAAGACTGGAGCTAAAATCACCTTATAAAAAAAAAACTATTCCACGTAGTATCTTACCTGTCTATTAAACAAACAAGGTCTATGTAAACTAAAAATAGAAATTCTATTTTGTTTGAACTTTTTATAATTTTTTCCCAAATTGTTTTAACTTTTAGACATTTAAAGCTTGGTGTTTCTATCTTATTACTTCAATGGCTCCAATTTCAAATGTTCAAATATCAAACTTTTAGTATTATATGTTATATCATTTTAAAAATTATTAGATGTGTTAATTTGTGCATTATTTCTCTCTTTGAATGTCATCCACAAACTTACCATGGTTAGCGTTAAAGAAAATCGTATAAGATGGGATTTCTTTCTTTTTTTTTTATTTTAAGCATTGCATCGAATTCAACAATTTCTCATCAATTTCAATTTTTTTTCCTCATATCAAATCTGATAAAATTAATTTGAAAAATATTAATTATCATGCGCTAGACGGTAATAATAAATAAATAAGTATGTTAATATTCATAAAGAGTGTAACGTATCCAGAAGTCCTGTTTGGGCTAAATTGCGAGAATTTTAATTATTTTTTTTTTTTAACTTTTCATCTTTTAGTTAGATTTTTTATTTTCTTTGGATCGCCCCGATAAAAATAACCAAAAAATTAAAAAATTCAAAGAAAGAAAAAATCACTAAACAGAAAAATAAACAATATATAATTTAAATTATTAATTTATTTTGACTTATTTTTGGTTTTTTAGAATTTTTTTCTATCTTTTAGTTAAAAACATATACTTTCTGCTCGTCCCAAAAAGTATAATAATTTAATTAAAAAATTAAAAAAATATTAAAAACAAAAAATAAATAAAATAAAATAAACAAATAAACAATTATCCAAACAGAGGTATCTTTAATCACAATACCTGTATTGAAAGTATAATTTTTTAAGATTATGTGGGCCCAGTGGGCATGTTTGTTTTTTGTTGTTTGATATTTCAAATAATAGTTCATTATGGTTTAAGAAAATCATGAATAGTAGTGACTAAAAGTTTAAGCCCATGCAACTTGTGTGTGCCTTATAAAACAATAATTTATTTACATTTATTTTGATAATTTAAAAACAAATAAAGCTTTTGACAGTTATACAAAAAGTCAATTACAAAAATGAGCTAAGAATAACAAAAAAAAAAATGATACTAAGTAGAATGAAGTGGGTAAAAAAGGCCTAGGCAGTGATGTAACTATTTTTTGTGAAAATGTTTGATGAGAAATGCTATGTGCACGAATGCAAAATACAAAATCATACACACTGGGCTCCCTCTTACCTGTAGATGTCCATGCTTAAGGCACACTTTTATTTTCTCGCCAGTTCTTGACGATTTTTTTTTTGTGAAACACACCCCATGTAAGAAGGGTGTGCGTCGTCTAGTGTTTGAATTTGTGCGTGTGCCGTGTATTAGAACTTATGTAACTTATTGATTACAGAAAGATTCTTACCAAATGAGGTGTCTTTTTCTATAACGTACAGTATAAATAAAATAAATAAATATGTTCATAGGTGCTCGGTAGTTATGTAAAGAAGTGCTACAAATACACACATTTTTATTAAAAAGTATACTGACTTTTCATTTAAAAAGTGTAAAACACAAACATGAATGTGTGGGTACAGACATCTCATGGAGTAATTGGCACGATTTTTAAAAAGTGTAAAACACTTACGTGAATGTGTGGGTACAGACATCTCATGTGAGTAATTGACACGATTTTTAGGAAAGAGTGTGCTTGAATACCTTTTTCCTAACTCAAAAGGCATGCTTCAATTTGCTCTGTCTTGGCTGCACTCCAGCATGTAGCCTCTTCTTCTGTACGGCTTGTTGCATGCGCTGACCAGAAGAATCAAGCTGAGTTAAGGAGTTGCAGATCAAGAAAGACTAGTGAATATTACTTCTCTATTGTGACTGTATGGTTCACCAAAGACAAAGTAGTAGAATTATGATGTTGATGTCTGCGCATGAAGATTCAAAAATGCAACCTTGGTTTAAACCAGAACAGGGTTCTCTTTGTTGCAGCTCTCAGAAAGCTCAATCCTGGTCCATTTACAGAGCTTTGTAAGCAACAAAAGGGAACTGGCCTGGCAGCAGAGGCCACAGATTAATCCCATCCACAAGCCCTGCAAGAAATTAAACTAAGCATGAAAAGGAGAAAGATGACTAATAGAATTGAAGGGGAACGGATTCTGAATAGACGGGCCCTCAATGAGTATTTGTGCCATCCTCCTGATTGGGCCAAGCCTAAAGACAAATCCAAGCCACAAGAAGGAATTAGCCCTAGGAAAGCTGGGACCATAAACGCAGCAAGTCTAGACCCTGGCTGAGCACTAGGGCAATCACAAATCAACATGGACTGAGCTAACAAAAAGTGAGCCGAGCCTCAGAGAGTTGTGCAGCTGAACTCGACAGCATTAATAATGATCTGGCCAATCATGTCAAACCCAACACCACCCTCAACCTCCCTAAGAGCTATAGGCTTGGTATGACTCTCTCTCTCTCTCGGCAGCGCTAGGGATGAAAGAGATTGTCTGGAATGACACTCCAAAAGTCAACCTTAATCCTCTATACAAGGGAGATCTAACTCTTCTTAAAAAGGTACACACAATTTCTCTCTCAAATATGTCAACATAAATGCACAACTTTCTTCCTCTCTAAGTTGATCACCTTTCTCACACATTATACACTAACTTATGCAATGGAGAGGCTTTTCGAATTCCAACAATTGCTGTCGGCTACTCTTACCATTGTTATCATATGCAGATTAACTTGGACAGTTGGAGAACTCCAAAGGATTGGTTCTTTCCCACCTCACACTCTTCTACGAATTCCTCCCGTACTAGAACGAACTAAAAGAAAGAGAGAACTGAAGTGTCTGTGTGGCGCTGGAAGTGGATGTGGTTATCACCTGAGCGTAGAGTTTCCACTTGAAACCGAGAAGGACGGCAATTGGCATGCCAATGCAATAGAATGTTCCCAAGTTAGCGTACACAGCCAAGTGCTGCCACCCACATCCTCTGGCCACTCCTGCAGAAGATGCATCATTTTCATTCAGGCATTTTATCAAACACCATTAAAACATGCGATACATTTGATGAATATACTCTCGTTAGGAACAATTTTACAACAAAATGCGGTTTATATGTAAAAGTTTACACACATCGTCATCGTTGAAACAAAAAAACTTGAAAGTAAGGATGATCCCAACCTGATAAGACGCCTTGGATTGAATCAAAAAGGATAGAAACTACTAGAAACGGAGTCAACGAAGCAAATTTCTCAATGATGATGGAGCTATCGCTGAAGAAGCCAGCCCAGATATTATGACCAAAGGCGAGAGCCAAGACAACAGCAACAGCCAGCAAGATAGAGAGTTTGAGAGTGACGGACATGGCGTTCTTGGCCCGATCTGGGTTTCCTGCTCCCAACTCATTTGACACCCTCGTGCTGTTACAGAAACACGTTTCGATTATTTCAATAATATTTGAAAAACGGAAGAGATGGAGAAAATTGCCGACGACCAACCTTGCGGCGGCGCTGAGACCATAAGTAATCATGTAGGCTATGGCTTCTGTGTTCACACTGAAGATGCAAAGCCAGAAGGAATTGATTCGGGGTCAAGCATCATAAACAATGACGGAAAATGTCTCAAAACACAGAAGCAGGAAGAGAAAAGGGAAAGCTCACCACATGGCAATCAATGAAGTGGTTATTTCTGAATTTGGCATCAATCCTGCTAATAGTACTAGCAGCTCAAAAGCCCAATACTCCAAGCTGAAAAAAGGACACAATCTAAAGATTTAACAAACAAAAAAAAGTGTAATTACATATTTGAATCGGATATTAGTGTTTCTTACGCATAAAGGCCATGAATGGGGTAACGCTGTTTATTGGTTTATTTATTTATTTAATATTATTAATTTTTTATTTTTAGTAAGTTTTTATTATTATTTATTCAAACTATTATATTTTTTACACTTTTTTTATTGAGACGATGAAAAAATATAAAAAATTTAATCAAAATATAAAAATAAATATTCAGAAAAAATAAAATTAAACAAAAATAAGCCAATAAGTCAAATTTTATGTTACTTATTTTCGTTTTTAGTGAATTTTTTTTATCTTTTGATTAAAAATTTTTACTTTTTGAGTTAATATTATCGAGATTATTTGGAAAAAAAAAATAGTCAAAAATTGAAAAAAAAATTAAAAAAACAAAAATAAGTAAAATCATGACATTTATCCCAAACAAAAATAAGCAACATAAAATTGAGTTTATCGGATTAATTTTTTTATTTTTGTCTTTTCTAAATTTTTTTTATATTTTGATCAAAAAAAATTTATTTTTTCAACTCGTCTCTACGAGAGTAATCTACAAATATAATATTTTAACTAAATGATAATACAATTTTAGTCTCTTAAAAAAAAAATTCACACTTTTTGCCCCATCCGATAAGTGATACATTTATCAGTTTATGAAACTGAGACATTAGTTAAATAAAAATGTATCACTTAGATAACTTGATAAATGTATCACTTAGATTTCTTTGTTTGTCCAAAACGGATAAGATTAATTTTTAAATATAAACAAATTAAATATAATATAATTCTTCCAAATTTGATATAACTAAATATCTTAAAATAAAAGTTGTTGGACTAAATATTTTAAGAGATATAAAAAAATATTAATTAATTAATTTTAATTTTTAAATGCATACTTGCAATAAGGAGAGAGAACATAAAAGATCACTACTAAGTACTAACCACACCATTGCCGCCGAGGGAAGAGCCAACTTCAAGTTGGCAAAAACATGGAGCAATGACTCGAACGAGAATCCATTCCAAGTCTGCGCAAATTTTTTTGCACAAAGTACGTACCCGGCCAACACAAGGACGGCGATCCACAACGAGATGGAAACCGCCATTGCCGCTCCCTCAAAGCCAAGACGTGTCCAATAAACCAACGCGTACGCAACGCCGAAGTGGAGGATCAGCGGTAGCACCGAGCACAAAACCAGCGGCGCTACCACGCTCTGCGTCTGGAGAAACCTTAGAATGTTATGCAGAAATCCGTATGCGAAGAGTCCCGGCGTGAGGAACTTGATGTAGAGAGCGGCAACTTTTGAGATCTGAGGGTCTTGGCGAAGGAAGACGAGGATGGGTTCAGAGAATAACCAGAAGAGTGAGATGATGATAGAAAAGACGAGAGAGATGATACAAGATGCCTGTAAGTATATGCCCATCATCCTGTACAGTTTTGCACCATATCCTTGGCCGCACAACGTCTCCAGTGCACCGCTCAAGCCAACCTTTTAACAAACAAAATCTAAAATCAGTCGGTCAATCAATAAAAAGAGTGATTGAATTTGATCTATTCTAAAAGTTATTTTTTTTAGAGTTAACCTCACTTGAGGAAAAACGAGGTTTATTTTAACGCTATGAGTTTTAAATGTTGAGTTTTTTTTTAATATTTTTGATTTAACAATTGTATAATTTATAGATTATAATAAATTTTTTCTAATTCCTAAATGTAGGTAAATTGTGTCCAATTATAATGAAAGTGAGAGAGGAATAGAAAGAGGGAAAGAGGGAGTACCATGAAAGCAAAGCCGGTGACGGTGGCCCATGAGTTGGCAAGGTTGGCGCCGGCAAGCTGAAGGTCTCCGAGATGGCCGGCGAACATGACGGAAACGACCGGGATCAAGTAGTAAGAGACGTTGGTAAGGATCATCGGCAGCGCATACAACACCTGGTTCTTGGCCTCTTCCAAATCCAATACGTTCTTCCACCAGGACCACCCTTTTTCCTCATTGCCTTCTATTTCCTCTGAATCATATCCTTGTTCTTCTTCTTCTTCACCCCTCAATCCTAGCAGCGGTCTGTTTCCAGACATCTCTCTCTCTCTCTCTCTCTCTCTCTCTCTCTCTCTCTCTCTCTCTCTCTCTCTCTCTCTCTCTCTCTCTCTCTCTCCTCAATTTGTTTGATAGCGATAGAGAATTAGAGATATATAGATTTGTTAATGAGATCACAGGAATAAAATCAACGGAGGATCAGTCCGGATTCATTTCGATAATTTGAACGTTTAGATTATTTATGTAAAAATTAAGTTTATCAAATATAATTAATGTATCTGAACAAATTTTATTTTTTAAAATATTTGGATTTTACTATTTTTTAACACAAAATTGATTTGTTTAAACATTTATCAATATTAAATTAATTTTATTTTTTGAATAAATAATAAATACATTAAAAATATTAAAATAAATAATTCAAATAATCAAATGAGCCTATTTTATACCTAAAATTAACCCAAGTAAACTAATCCAATCCACCGACGGAAGAAAAGCTGAAACCTTCAAAAATTCATTCAAAATGACGTAAGAGGGGTAAGAACTAATAATGTATACTGGATTTTTGGAGGAAGATGAAGACAAATATGGAGGAGAATCCAAAACCAACTTGGCTATTGCAAATTACATATAAGACGAGATTGCAAAAAAGTAAAGGTGACTAGTTGCTATTTGAGTGACAACGACCAATCAATAGTAAAAATAAATAAATTATACAGGATTTTTTCGCTTTTTAATAAAAATAATTAACATTGGCTTAAAATAATGAATTTTTTAAATCTCTTCTGAGTAAAAAATATTATCAAAAAATAAGAAAAACTAAATAACAAGAAAAATACAAAAAAGCTAATCAATGGAATTTTTTGGGCTTTTTTGTTCTTTTTTTAGTGAGTTTTTTTTTTTAATTTTAGATCGAACGGACATATGTTTTTAATTGGATAAAAAAATATTATTTGTATTAAAAATTTGTCTATAAAACTAAACCAAAGAACAATTTAAACCAAACGTGTTTAATTAAGGGAGAAACACTTGATTTTAATTTTCAAGATATTTATTTCAATAATTATTATTTTTAATCTAACATATTTTAATTAGTTAAAAATATTATTTTTATTCAAAAATTGTCTATAAAATTAAATCAAACCACAAATTAAGTGAAAATGTATAATATATATTAAGTGAATCTTTTTTATTTTTAATCTTTTTAATAAAAATAAATCAATAGCCACGTTTGGATAAACCTTGCTTATTTGTTTATTTGCTTATTAGCAAATAAGATAATTTGCTAATAAACCACTTCGTTTGGGTACAGTTATTTATTTGTTTATTTAACTATCCAAACGAACTTATTTGCTTATTTAACTATCTAAACGAGCTTATTTTCTTATTTAGTTACCTAAACGAGTTTATTTACTTATTTATTTTTAACTTATTTAGTAACCAAACGATGTAATTTATTTCTTAACTTACAAGTTAATAAGTAAATAAGCCATTTTATCTGTTATCTTTTTGACAAAAACAAATAAAACAATTGTGGTACAAGAAAATGCGCAACGTGGCTCGAATTCCATTTTTGCATTAAAAGGATTAAATTTGTGGGTGCATTCCATTTTTGTAAGAAAACGCATAAATGTGCAATTTCGGGGATGTATTGCATTTTCTCGTTAAAAAAAAATGTTTTGTGGAGAGCAATAGAGCATGATGCTCCCTGACTACAGAAACACAAACTTGAAGAGACGCTTTTGTCCCTGTCTGTTCCTGTCCAATCTAAGTTTACCTCGGCTCGCCGCCATCTTTCTTGGATCCAGCAAATCCTTCCCTCCTAAAATCAGAGACAGGACCCTCTTCGTATATAGGGCTTGTTGCGCGCGCCGATTCCATGACCAGAAAAATCAAGCTGAATTGAGGAGCTGCAGATCAAGAAAGACTAGTGAATATTACTTCTCTACTTTGACTGTATAGTTCACCAGAGAGGAAGTGGTAGAATTATGATGTCGATATCTGCGCGTGAAGATTCAAAAATGCAACCTTGGTTTAAACCAGAACAGGGTTCTCTTTGTTGCGGCTCTCAGAAAGCTCAATCCTAGTCCATTTACAGCGCTTTGTAAGCAACAAAAGGGAACTGGCCTGGCAACAGAGGCCACAGATCAATCCCATCCACAAGCCCTGCAAGAAATTAAACCAAGCATGAAAAGGAGAAAGTTGACTGATAGAATTGAAGGGGACCTGATCCAGAATAGACACCCTCAATGGGAATTTGTGTCATCCTCCTGATTGGGCCGAGCCTAAAGACAAATCCAAGCCACAAAAAGGGATTAGCCCGCAGAGAGCTGGGACCATAAACGCAGTGAGTCTAGGCCCTGATTGAGCACTAGGGCAATCCCAAGTCAGCATGGGCCGAGCTAACAGTGACCCGAGCCTCAGAGAGTTGTGCGGCTGAACTCGACAGCATTAATAATAATCTGCCCAATCATGTTAAACCCAACACCACCCTCAACATCCTTAAGAGCAATAGGCTTGGTATGATGCTCTCTTGGCAGCGCTAGGGATGGAAGAGATCGTCTACATGACACTCCAAAAGTCAACCTTAATCCTCTATACAAGGGAAATCTAACTCTTCTTAAAAGGTACACAATTTCTCCCTCAAGTATGTCAAAATAAATGCAGAACTTTCTTCCTTTCTAAGTTGATCACCTTTGTCACATATAATACACTAACTTAGGCAACGGAGAGGCTTTCCAACAATTGGTGCGGGCTACTCTTTTTTTTTTTTTTTTTGAACGGCAAAACTAAGATAGATTGAAATCAAGCTTGAGAGCTGTTGGAATATTAGATTGATTAGAATATTAGATTGATTAGAATATTAGATTGATTAGATTGATTTTATTCTGATTTG
>JAOTRH010184480.1:0-11871 GCA_034768845.1 Heliamphora exappendiculata | reverse complement strand
ATATTATGAATTTATGAGTTTATAACACATAATGACATAAATTCATAAATTACTTTAGAAAAATAATTAAAATTGTTAAGTAAAACTAGACTTACTAGTATAAAATTTAGGAAAAATGTTAAATCATGTCTCAAAAGTAAACAAAATACATTAAAAAATATTTTAAACTCTAATAAATATAGTTTTAGAAAAAAAACATGCATATAAGTTCATTTTCCTTGATATGTGCAAAATAAAAAAAATTCACAGCTCTGGTAACCGCTACCGTTACGCTACGGCCGTTATGTCCCGAAACCGCGCGACTGTTACCGTTACGGCGACTGCTACCGCTATTTAAAACCATGAATCATACTGCAACAGTTCCCATCGTTCTCATTATGGCTGGTTATAGTTCATCATGTTCCAACTCGATAGTCTTCATTCAAGAAGATAAATGAGTCAGGTGGGATCATGGTGGAGTGGATCCAAGCAAGCAGATTCGCCCAACGGATTTGGTAGAACAGTTCCAAGGTTCAAGTACTCCTTACGGTGTTATAGAGTAATCTGGAATAATGTGGCTCACAACATAAGAAACCCAAATACATGTACTTACAACCCTCTTTTGTGATTTTCTGAAGAGCTTTCTTGTGTTTACCTATGTAATTGGTCTGGCATCTATATGCAATAATATCTACTGTTGAAATGAAGTATTGTGGTTTTAAATGGTCTGGTTTTTATGTATGACCTGCAGTGTAACCATCTCTCCAGTTGGTCAAATATCTAGGTATGATGATCTCGGAACGTGGAATTAGTTTTTATTATTTTCCCTTTTTATTTTATTCTGTTATGATCTTGTCCAACCATCTTGGAACGTGGGATTAGTTTTTATTATTTTCCCTTTTTATTTTATTCTGTTATGATCTTGTCCAACCCCCACCCCCCACAGGCGGTCCTTGTTCTTTGAAGCTCTGTCATACTGTTTTTTCCCTATATCAATATTGTAGATGCGTGGTGGTTGGCAAGTGCAAATGATAAGCTGTGGTGCAAGCAGGGTGAGGGGTCCCCAAACCCCCCAGGCGGTCCTTGTTCTTTGAAGCTCTGTCATACTGTTTTTTCCCTATATCAATAGTGTAGACGGGTGGTGGTTGGTAAGTGCAAATGATATGCTGTGGTGCAAGCAGGGTGAGGGGTCCGCCAGATAGAATAGATAGGATAGGAGAAATAGGAACTCAAAACAAGCTCCTATGTAAGAACAGCTACCATCTAGCAACTCAGCATGAAAGCAGAAACAGGCGTCGTACTGGAGGAACAAATGCAAACAAGTTTAAAGACGAATTTTTCGTTTTCCTTTATACTTGGGGTAAAGTAAGAAATCTATTTAAAGAATTTGGACTTCAGCAGCTTTTTTTATAAAAAAAAAGTTGATTAGAGGAAGGAAGAGAGGAAGCTGGTTAGAGGGAAAAGAGTTGAAGACTGTCATTTTTAAGAGAGATTATAAATAAATAAGAGATTATATTCTGCCATTAAGATCGAGCGCATTGCTTGAGACATCCTTATAGTCATACGATAAATGGTGTATATTACTCGATGACTTGAACCTTGAGGAAACCTTTTTGTGTATTCCATTTTTTTTTAATTCTTATTGTGGCTCATGGTCAAACCAAACTAAACCTTTGTCTCAATTAATTGGGGTTGGCTACATGAATTCTTTTACGACAGTTTGCTCTGTTAACAGTCATATCATCGGTTAGTTTTAATAGGTTCATATTTTTTCTTAATACGGCATCCCATGTCAATTTAAGTCTAACCCCCTAATGTTTTCATTATTTATGATCTTGTCGCTTTTTTTTACTACTACATCAATTGGTCTACGTTATATATATCCAAATCACTTTAATCTATTTTTTCTCAACTTGTTCTCAATTGGAGCAACCCTTATCATTCCGCGAATATTTTTTTTTCTAATTTTATCTTTTTTAATCTTATCACACATCCACCTTAACATTTTTATTTCTACAACACTCATCTTATTTATATAATATTTCTTAGCAGTCCAACATTCTTTCCCATAAAAATCGTTGGTCTAATAGCTATGCTATTAAAATTTTCTTTTAATCTTGTAGGTATCCGTCGATCACATAAAATTCCGGATGCATTCCTCTACTTGAGCCAACCGATTTTGATTCTATGGGTTACATAATTTGCAACCTTTCTATTTTTGTTAATAATCGAACCTAGATAACGAAAATATAAGAGTATCTCTTAATGTTGAATCTTTACTTTTTCACAATTAATACTCCTATTACTGTTAAAATTATATTCTATATATTCAGTTTTGTTCCTATTTATTCGAAACACTTTTAATTCCAAAATTTTCCTCCACATTTTTAGCTTTTAGCGTTAACCCCACTTCTAGTTTCATCCACTAAGATAATATTATCAGCGAACAACATACACCATTGGACACCATCTTGAATGTATTTAGTTAATTCATCCATAACTAAGGCAAAGAGATAAGGACTCAAAGCCCATCCTTGGTGTAATCCTACTCTAATCGGGAATTCACTTGTTTCTCCTGCAGGTGATCTAATTGTCGTGGCGGCTCCATCATACATGTCTTTTATCACATAAATGTATACCCTTTGTCACTCATTCCCTTCAATGCCCACCATAAAATATTTCTAGGCACTTTATCATAGATTTTTTTGAAGTCTATAAAAATCATATGATTTCTCTTCTTTCTCTATATTTCTTTATTAATTTCATTAGTAAGTAGATTGCTTCTATAGTTGATTTACAAGGCATAAAACCAAACTGATTCTGTGGCACTGTTGTTAGCCTAAGACGATATTCAATCACTTTTTCTCATAGTTTCATCGTATGACTAATCAACTTAATACCTCTATAGTTGTTACAATTTTGAATATCTCCTTTATTTTTATATATAAGTACTAGAATACTCTTTCTCCACCCTTCGGGTATTTTCCTAGTCATTATGATTTTATTACATAATTTTGTTAACCAAGACACTCCCACTTCACCTAGGCATTTCCAGACTTCCACAGGGATACCATCTAGTCTTAAAGCTTTACTTGATTTCATTCTCTTCATTGCAGTTTCCACTTCAAACTTTCTTATTGTGCGATAGAATTTATATTTTTTAGTTTCATCTGAGTTATCTGATTCTTCTCCTTCAAATCTTTCCACATGTTTTTGGTTTAATAATTTCTCAAAATAGATTTTCCTTCTTTCCTTAGTCTCTTCATCCTTCACTAGCACCCTTGAATCCTCGCTTTTTATGCATTTAACTTGAGTAAGATTTCTTATTTTCCTTTCTCTCTACTTAGCAATTTTATAGACGTCATTTTCTCCCTCTTTACTATCTAATCTAGTATAAAAATCATCACAAGCTTTAAATTTACCATCTCTAATGATTCTCTTAAAATCCTTACAAGTTTGTTTATAACTTTTAAAATTATTCTCATTTCTATCATTTTTTCACCTTTTAAAACATTCTTTCTTTACTTTTACTATACCTTGGACCTTGTCATTCCACCACTAAGTTTCTTTAGGTGTAAGGCATTTCCTTTTCAACTCTCCAAGAACTTCTTTCGATATCCTTTTAATATATTTTGCCATTGTACTCCACATAGTATTAGTATCTTCTTCTAGGTTCTACCTTATTTTTTTACACATTTTGTCCTTAAAATTTTTTAATTTCTCACCTTTAAGGTTCCACCATCTAGTTCATGGGATTTTAATATCTCTTTTCGTTTTATATCGCCCCTTAATGTGAATATCAGATATCTAGTACCACAAGTCTAGGAATGACCTTGCAATATTTACATGTTAGGTGATCTATGTTCCAAGTAAGGAAATACTCTATTTGACTTTTATGAGACCATTTTTTAAAAGTTATTATGTGTTCTTCTCTCTTTTTAAAGAAGGTGTTGGTTAATATAAGATCAAATGCCACTGCAAAATCTAGGATTCCTTCTTCGGCATCATTTCGATCACCAAAACCAAATTCCTCATGAACTTTCTCATATCTGTCTCTTGTTTTATCTTTTTCTTTTGATTTCTTCCTCTACTCATTTAGTCTCTTGTAAGCACGTTATATTAATTTTTCTTCTAATCACAGTATCAACTAATTCCATTGTTTTACTTATTAAAGTTTCTATATTCCAAGTTGCTAATCTAAGTCTATGGTTTCGGGCTAGCTTTTTTACCCGCGCTCGTCCAAGGAAGCACAGGAACCCTTACTCATTTTTCATTACACTTGGGCCCCGGTGTGGCGCCCCTTGCCCATTTTTCGAAATGCCTAGAGGCAGGTGCAATACGTCGCTTAAGAGGGACGCCCTAGCATTGGCACATAAATTCTTTGGATTGATGTTTATAGAGATCTGACGGGTTTTTTGATGTGCTTGCTGTCAGCTATCTCACGCACAACCTTTCTCCTTTCTCCGAGCTTAGGACCGGCTGTATAATAGATAATACTTTAAGCACTAATCAGGCGGAGTTATTGCGGCTCTTAGTCAATGCAAGGAAATTTGTTGACTTATAAATTCCATTTTTTTCAACCAAATTACTCTCAAGCGTGGTTGTTTTGTGGATAACATTCACCCATAATTGAATAGAGTGGATCAACTAAAATGGATCAATTAACCGATTATGAAGGATAAATTTATCCCTTTTTGGCATTCTTTGCCTTTTATAAGTTACTTAGATTGTCTTGGGATCGATTAATTTGATATGAACAGGTTTGGATGTGATCTTTTTAAACGGCTTATCGTATGGCAGGAAAATAAGTCATTAACTCTCTGTTTGCCTGATTGCTGCAAATCTTAATCAGTTTTTGTTTTCTGTTTGATTTCGATGGTTTTATGAAATCTACACTTGCCAGGGCAGCTGCTTACACCCAGATCCACCAATATCCAGAAGCGATCAGGGACTGTCTTAAATCCATTGAGATAAACCCTAGTTATAGCAAGGCTTACAGTCGGCTGGGATTTGCTTATTATGCACAGGGAAACTACAGGGATGCTATTGATAAGGGATTTCTGAAAGGTTTGTATGATATCAATTCTGAAATTATTCATAACATGTAAAACAGTACAATAAAACTGAAAGCGTGGACGATAATTTAAGTTTGAATAGCCAATAACCATGCCCATATGCACTGTCTGTTATCCATTCTCTATGTATGCTAGGGTTTATGGCAGGGGTTTGTATATTGTTCTCTTTTTTATTTAGTAATTTAGTTCTAGTTGTAATGTTCTTCAATGCATATGCACCAGCGTCAGATAATTGGTAATAATTGATTTGATGGACAACGAAATTGCTGACATTGCTCTCAGTCTACCCTTGCTGTTAATTGGTACCTAACCTTATTGTGTTCTACTCAGAATTGACTAATTGTTCTTTTTTTTCAATCTCATGCAAAATAAACAATATAACCATAGACCCATTTGTAACAGAAAGGAGGGGAATTGGAAGAATACATTTTCATATCTTATGATGTTATTCAATCAATTAGAAAGAAGGGGAATTGGAAGAATACATTTTCAATTTCTTATAATGTTGTTCAATCAATTTCAGCAGTTGATTAGTCAGGGTGGTGATTAAAATGGTAGTGCAAGCTGAGTAACCATACTTACAAAGCTATATGTCAAATAATCAGGCTTGGCTAGATAAATAAGACACCTGTTTGGTTATGGTGTAGATTTGGAAAAAGCATTAATTTTCTTCTGCTTTATCCATTTTGTAGCAAATTATATTTTGTTTACAATTACAAATACTTTGTAACATCTCTCAAGATACAAGTACCTATGGAATAGCCTTAGTAGTATGGACACTTCTAAAGAGGAGACACGCTCGTGTTGGACGCCGACATTCATTCCACTCCATTACACACTGGACACGTCCAAAAATGTCTTCATATTTTATCAATCTTTTAGAACTAGACACAGTTCAGACATATGGGGGGCATGTGCGTCTATCATTTAGACATATGAAATACATATGCGGCTTGGCACAAGATTGAGAAATAACTTAACGGTCAATTGACGAAACGAAAGTGTGGATTTATACTTTATAGATATTAATCCTTCCTCCTCTAGGCTTTTTGATTATATGAATTGTACAAAAATAAAGTTCCAATACTGTTGTTTTGCACAGTCACTTACTTGGTTCTCGGGCATTGTTGATCCATTCTTGAATCAATTTTTGGATTTTGTTGAGATTTTTGAGCAAAGAGTTTTGTATATTGCAGCTTTAATTGTTTTGTATATTGTTTCTTATAGTGTATATGGTTGGCACCTCCTTGATGGCTTTTTTATGAAATCCTTATTATCAAATAATAATCATAATTTTTTAATAAGAAAAATCAATAAAATAAATGAGGCATAAAGAGTATGCCATATGTATACAAAAATAGTCACTAACAGAAAGGCCCTATACACTTCCCTGTGTATCAAAAAACTCCACAAAATTTAAAAATTAACAAGAGAAGGATTACACACTTCATATCCCAACTATACAAGAGACTAACTAAACTACTTTTAAGCTTGAACAAAGAGGCTTTCAATGCCTCCAAAATGCCGGCGGTTCCTCTCCTGCCTAATGATCTACATCAAACCCAACAGAATTAACCTTCAAATCTTTTATTGTCTTTTCCTAATCTTAGCTCCTTGTCAGCAAAGAAGAACATCGACCATACTTCTAGGGAACACCCATGTCAAACCAAACCAAACCAAACCAAACCAAGAGATAACTGAAGTCCAAAGCTTCCAAGCTGTTGGACATTGGACACTGCTATATGTGAATTGGAAGCTCTTGGTGAGATTGGACAGCTACAAGGAAGGACAGATAAGTTACAGAGACAATTTAGCTTGGTCCTAATTTTCAAGTTGGGCTCTCAACAATCACATTTTAGAATCATTCAGTAATGATAGGGTTGTGCCCCATTTGACAGTTAAATTTTGATTTGGACATATTTCAAGACACATTGATAGCTTGCTTTATCTTGTCCTCCATAGCTTGGGATGTGGACAAAAGAACCAATGGCGGAGCCAACGTAGGCCTATTAAATACTATTGTCCATATAAATATAAACTATGTCTACCTTATAAAACTATGCTTAGTGCCCCTATTAGATTATCCGAAGTTCCCAAGATTAGTAATCTAGGATTTTGATTTTGATATAGGTGATTTATAGATTAGTAATCTAGGATTTTGATTTTGGTATAGGTGATTTATGTGTTGAATATTCTGATTGTGTCAACATTAGGGTTTTTGGCTACTTTTAACTTCTTTTTCTAAAATTAGAGATTTTGTTAATATTAGAGTTTATTGTGCAAAGATTAGGAATTTATGTAGGGAGTTTCCTGGCTATTTACTTGGCAAAAATTTTCAATCCCTGAAAATATATCACCTTTCACATTAATTGAATTTTTTTAAAAAATGAATATCACTCCCATCATGCATGAGGAACATTAAATTTAGGTAAGTTAAACAAAGTCACATAAAATTGGAGATTTTAAAAAAGTTCATATTATTGACCATTTTATTTTTGAGACTTCAAATTTAACATAACAAGCAATGGATTCACAAAAACTTGATTTGTTGTTGGAGTATCATGTAATGGGACGCTAATGGTGAGACACTAATGGGATCCCACTATATTACTTTAGTTAACTTTGTCAGCTTTCGGCAGTGGTTGATGTGCTTGAAATTATTTCAGAAGACGGTTCAAACTCTAAAACTTTAGATAATATGAGTTTTTGTTCTCGATTGTTATAATGTCTGTAGAAGTATACATTACAAACTTTCGTACTTAGTAATGATTGTTTAAATTTAGCAATATCTTATTTTTTGTTGGTTATAGGAAAAAATCCATATTAAAACTATTGGTGTCCTCTTAAGCTAAATTTCTAGCTTTTTGCCACTGCCAAGAACCAGGATGGACTTACGAGATAGTGCATGATACAACCATTTTTTTTAATGATACAACCATTTCTTTTCCTTAGTTATGAATGAATTGACTAAACATATTCAGAATGAGATCTCATGGTGTATATTGTTTGTTGATAATATTGTCTTAATGGATGAGACTAGGAGTGGGGTTAACGCTAAGTTAGAAATGTAGAGGAAAGCTTTGGAATCAAAAGGGTTTTGAATAAGTAGAAACAAAACCGAATATATGGAATATAATTTTAGCAGTAATAGGAGTATAAATGGTGAAAAAGTAAATGTTCAAACCAAGAGATACCTAAGAGATTATTTTCGTTATCTAGGTTCGATTATTAATAAAGATGGAGATGTTGCAATGATGTAACCCCTAAAATCAAAGTTGGTTGGCTCAAGTGCAGGAGTGCTTTCGGAGTTTAATGTGATCGACGGATACTTACAAGATTAAAAGAAAATTTTTATAGGACATCTATTAGACCAGCGATTTTATATGGAACAGAATGTTGTGCTAATAAAAAAGATCACATAAATAAGATAAGTGTTGCGGGGATAAGAATGTTAAGGTGGATGTGTGGTAAGATTAGAAAAGATAAAATTAGAAATGAAAAGATTCGTGGACTGGTAGGAGTTGTACCAATTGATGACAAGTTGAGAGAAAATAGATTAAAGTGGTTTGGACACATGCAATGTAGACCAGTTGATGCAGTAGTTAAAAAAAATGATAAGATCACGAGTAATAAAAATACTAGAGGGAAGGGTAGGCCTAAATTGACACGGGATACCGTATTAAGAAAAAATATGAACCTATTAAAATTAACTGAAGATATGACACTTAACAGAATAGAATAGCGTAAAAAGATTCATGTAGCCGACCCCAATTGATTGGGACAAAGGCTTGGTTTGATTTGGTTTGGTTTGGTTTGGTTAGAAACCTCTTCCGGGGTGACCCTGGTTATAGGAAAAAATCCAGGTTAAAACTCTTAAGCTAAATTTCTAGCTTTTTGCCACTGCCAGGAACCAGGATGGACTTACAAGATAGTGCATTGTGCAAACATCATTGTCTCTACGATACTCTGACCAGTTCCACTGCTCCTCTTCCACCTCCACTTTAAATAGTATCACCTTCAATAACAACTCTATAATTCAATTCATCAACTCACCTTTTCTTAGGTTTCAAATCACTGCAGTTTCGTCAAAAAGGTTGTAAGTAGTAAGTGTTTCCTAGCTCTCACCAGAAAGTATTGTCTGTTTTGGCCTAAGCCCACACAGATGACCTCATGGGTTTGTAATTTTGTCCCTGTGGCCTTCGAGCCCAAAAAGTCTCATAAACCAGAGAAATCTCTTGCAGGGAGACCTTGGGGCTATGTACGCCCATAAACACTCATAAACCAGGCAAAATCAAGACCCGTGAAAAATATGATTTTCTTGTGCAGGTGGTCTCGAAAGGTTGAGAGGAGAGGATACTTCTCACTTGGAGCTTCTTTTTGGGCTTGTAGTCTTAATGACAAACCTGCTGTGAAGCTGAGACCAAAGTAGGCAATACTTTTAGGTGGGGTTTGGTTATGCGTCTTGCATGGTATCACTGTGTCAGGGTCATGCATTGCCAAAGTGGACATGCTTGCATCTCATATCGGATGCAGATGATATCCGTAGGTGGATAGATTTACTATTTCATGAAAGACTGATTTAAATACAATGGCTAACTCGTAAGTCGGAAGAGTTAAGAATGGGTAAGGATAGAAGTCTTGAAAGAAAGGAGAAAGACCAAATATGAGGGGCACCAGATTGTTGATTGAGGGTAATGAAGTAGTCTTACTTGACAATGTTTTGGGATCCGATGGTTGAAATTGAAGCATACTACGCTGATTGGTGAATGATTTGAATACTATTTGAACCAATAAAAGAATAAGAAGAATGATTTGAATACAATGAGTCATGGTACACAAAAATAATCAAAACCCATATGCTTGTTAGTATGTTGCTATAACGCATATACATGTAGTGTAGACTTATTTATTTATATCTAGAGCTGGTATTAAGACATTTTTTTAGACCTTAAATGAATTTTCCTGAATTCATCTTTCTTTGTCCATTAAGCCAAAAGTCAAGGTGATTGGAGATTGAGAGCTGTTCCATGGACCTCGACTCTGACATTCTATTTTTAAATAACTGAGATATGAGGATATGGATCTGATGTTTATTTAAACAGAAAAAGAGAAAAGAAAAGTCTGAAGTTCATGTGTCGGACACTTGCATATATCTGATCAAGGTACTACTTGCCCTGCATGATAAGTGTGAAAAAGGTCAATAATAGAATTGGTAAAATGTTTGTACAATGTACAACTTATAAAAAGGTGTCAAAGTGATGGGGAACGGAAATGATTTATCTATAGATTATTTGTATTTGATCCTGGAGGATATTTGAATTTTGTAACTTTTAATTATTTATATTTAAGTTTAAATTTTAATTGTTTAGATAGGATTAATTTGAATAAGATTTGATTAGATATGATTAGTTTAAATAAGATTTGATTAGATTTTTTAGATAGGATTGTTATCTTTTATTCTTATCTTTTGTATTTCAGTTGCCTATTTATAGACCTTTAACTGATATTCCAAAACACTGAATGATTGAATAACATATTATTTCTTAGAATTGGTATGGATTCCAATTCAACCTTAGGTGCGGATTCCTATGTGCCTTTAAGTACGGATTCCTAAAGGCTTGTACGTGTTTGCCCTGCATCAATATCAGAGCAAACGATTCTATTTTTTTTTAAATTTTAGTCATTTACCTATCAATAGTTAGAGAAAAAAATTAGTTCTTATTTTTTATTTTGATAGTGTTTATTGTCATCGTTAAAAAAAAGAGAGATGTGAAAAAAAAGAGTTCGTCTTCCATTTCAACATCAGTGTGCCATCCCCACGCAGAGAAACCCTAGCCGCCTGGCCCGCCACCCACTAGTGATTCATTCTACCAACCTCACTACCTTCGGCCACCATCAACGACGATCACCGTCGACCACTGTCGGCCAGTCCACCATCAGCGTCGACTGTCGTCGGCCCCTCCTCCATCAACGACAACCACCATCGGCCCCTCCTCCATCAACGCCGACACCGTTAGCCTCTCCTCCCTTATTGCCGACCACTGTCGGCCTTTCCTCCAACGCCGACCACTCCAGATCCCGTCGACCACCCTGTCAGCCGTCATCAACAACCACTGTCGACCACCCCAGATCTCTTTAGCCACCCAAGCCTCCTCCATTAACGTTGCCTCCACCATCCACGCAGACGACTATCGCAGCCGACTTGCCAACAACGCCGACGACCCATCCTGCAACTAACCTGCACCGCCGACTCGCCAAGACCACCCAACCAGCCTCCAAGGCCGATGACCATACACCACGACCCGATTAAAGACCTAATCTGGAACACTGTGGATCTTTATATGCTTGGAGTTTCAATTAAATTTGAAAAACAGGTAAAAATTTTCCATTAGCAAAATTGCATTTAATATTTATATTCTTTAGAGAATTCATAAATTTTGCTAATGGTTCATTTTATATTTTCATTAATCTTTTTTTCCTTAAGTCATTATGAGCCATCGTGATCCATATCCTCTCTTCTCACCATAGATCTACGAGATCCTATTGTCACGATCATACTATGACACATACATGGAATCATCATCTTGAGGGATCTTAGAATAGGTATCCTAATCATTTCACTCATGATAGATATCCTATTCAATTTACTCACCGTACTCGCCTTGTTTCATCTAGATACTTAAGACCTCCTTCAATTGTTGTTCCCGACCAAGTTACCAGTGATTTTTATACAATTGCATATTGTGGAGAGAAAAAGAGTAAAATTGCCATTGATGAAAGTTTTTCTATCAATATCGTTTCTGACTCTTACATTCAA
>JAOTRH010184469.1:0-11872 GCA_034768845.1 Heliamphora exappendiculata | reverse complement strand
TCCCTCCATTGGGGTAGCCTCAAGGGAAATAATCATTCTGAGGTTACTTGATTATGTCAAGTAGTGCGCAGCATGATAGCTATTATGTACCGAGCTACACATTTGTAGATTTAACAATATATATTTTACTACAAGACAAATTCGTTTTAATTAATTCTTATTTTTCATCGTCATAGTGAAACATCTGTAACAACCATGTATATAATGCTAGTTGGGTAAATTTTGTAAATCTTGTATTTCTTGTGTTTGTTCTTGATTCATTCGTTATTTTTTGCACTTGGTTTCTCGTAGACTTATCTTACTTAAAATTTGTTATAATTCTAACATATTAATAACATAAAATTCCGATCTCACGGTTTATAATTAATTGGCCACATTATTATGAATTTTATAACATCCCATAATTATTATTTTTTTGAAATTAGAAATATTATTCGTTGATGTGGGACATTCACATACATTGATCATGAAACTAAAAGCACTCAGTCATATCCGATCGTAAGAAAAGTTTGTAATTCGTGTTTTTTCCCCACTTATAACACCTAATGAAGAAAAAATTATATTTCTTTGACCAGCATCAAAATTGAATATTTCAACTCAAGTTATGGTCAAATTCTTCAATACCTTGCTTTCAAGAATCAACACAGATGTGGATAATGAACTGAACATGAGAGTCCCACCCCAGCCGGTTTTCCAAGGTAATTAAAGAAATTAACGCACCCTTCCAGTTTCCATGTAGCCGGTTGGATGGTTGGGGGGGAAAACTTATTGAAATACACTCAACAAACCCTTAAACCAAGTCATGATTAAGATTGGATTAGTGTCCAAAACTTGAACTTAAGTAACCATTAATTAGTTAAGTGGCAGCTAATGCATGGGCAAAAGTGGTTGAAGAGCTAATTGGAGTATATTGAGTCGTATGTAAAAATTTTGTATCCAACCTACGGGAGGTGGGTTAGACTTCCTATTCATTAGATAGAAAAGATCACCAAGAATTCATGATTCTCTACCGAAGCTATTTTAATTCCAAGAGCTCGGATCGAATCAGTATATCATATACTTAATTTGGTAAGTGCAGCGGTCCCAATATTATATTCTTAACCGATGTGGGATTGCATTAACTCTTTAACACCTTTGTACACATGTAGCCGCTTGTGAGATATGTCACGTATAGTTTCTTGCTTTTTAGGTCTGTTACTATGGAAATTTTTATTTTTATTTTTAAATTGGAGCGTAATAGGTCCCGCTCTAATACTATATAAAAGCTTTGTATCTAACCTAACAATTTAAGCTGTTAAGTGGAGAAATCCCAACATTTATTAAGTGATTATACAATACTACACATTCTTAACCGATGTGGAATTGTAGTCTCTAGCACTATAGACAAAGATCCACACTCTAATCATTCAACTTCTGAATAAGAAAACAAAAGGGAGTTGATGAGTGTGGGTGGTTTTGATTCTTGTATTTCAGTTTCACCCACTACCCTGAGGGAAAATTTTCAGCCATCCTCTCCAATATCTTTATCAAAGTCGAAAGAGAGAATGAGAAAAAGAAAACTAAATAATCTGAAAAAATTAAATAATCTAGCTTTTTAACCTATATATCCAAACCTCTTGCCTTGCAATATTATGTGATCATAACCAAACATTTAAGCCCTGGTTGGCTCTAAGATGGTTAATCTTGTTGATAATATATTAAGATTAATAGTAATACATGTGTTTATACTATACTTTGAAAATAATATCGACATAGATTAAGTACGTTGCTGAGCGCAATAACAGTTTTTTTATGGCCTCTATTGAATTAAGGCCTAGGATGATATTTGGTTAAGTGAAAAGGACTTGTGGAGGGAACAGTTAACAAAGGCCCATTGTAATTTTTGTCAAGTAAAAAAGGTTTGTTGAGCAAGCAGTTACTAAATTAAAGAAGGTGCGTTAAAAGGAGACACATGCATGGTAATGAGCTAGCAAAATAGGAGGAGTGCACCAACTAGAAGATGTTTTTGCTGCACACGCCCACTAACAGAGCAGTTAATAACAGTTAACAACATTTTAGGAGATAAGGCAATACAATATGTAACCATTGTGTTGAGTTTTGATTTTCTAAAAATACAATAATATGTCGATTTTTAACAAAATTCAAATTCAGACAGTAATACAATTTTTAGCAATCTAAAACTAATATCAGTAATAAAAAAAAATTAAACTAATCAGTTTTATAGTTGCAAAAAAATACAAAAGATATAAAATTCAAACAAAACCATAAACAGATAGAAAAACAGTAAATTGTTTTGAGAATAATTATTTTCAAAACATAATTAGAAACAGAAATGTGGTACAGAACGAGAAATAAAATGTTAAAACAGAAATAAACATTGTTATCGTAAAGCAATGTGATTAAATAGAATAAAAAGAATAACCCAGTGCTGATTTATTAAAACAGTACCGAGTAGAACATAAACAGCAAAGTCAGAACAGAACTAGAAAGAAAATAGAATATGTAAAGCTTATAGACAGAAATGGTGCAATCGAGTCCAACGTTTGACATTGTCTCCTTAAGACAGATAGTGCCCATGCCTCGGTGCTTGCGGTGGAACTGGCGTTAGCCTCCAGGATAAAGCGATTGCCGTGTGCAGGAGAAGCACGACAAACTGCACACACAACGAACTTGGTTGTGTTATACTTTCTTAGAACTTGGATATGAAGACTTTATGTAAAATGGAGCAACAGAATTTTGGGAAGAGGGGATCGAAAAACTGGATACTCTAATGGGATAATAAGCAGCCTTTATATAGGCGTTACTAGCAGCTGTTCAGAATAACCGAACCGATGCAACACCGGTTCGGCCTGGCGGTTGGACCACTCAACCGACGCGAACCGGTTTGGATTTACTTCAACGATCCCTAACCCTTCCAACGGTTCGGATTAAATCGAACATTTTCAACGGTTCGGATTAAACGGTAACTATTAATTTAAAATTTAAATAATTTAAATTTTAAATTTAAAAATTTAATTAAATAAATTTTCTGCAAAAAGATAAGGGTCGACTTGAACTCACAACCCACAACCCACGGACCCAGACCCAGACCCGGCACGACGGCGCTCGTGTGTGAGGTTTAGGTCGAATCCACTGTTGGGTAGGTCATCTCATGTCTACAAAACTAGGTACCCTTAAGGGACATACCCCTTAAGCTCAACTTGACTTATATAAGCCACTCACCCAAGTTTCTCCCAATCAATGTAGGATTGAAAACTCATTTATACCCACTTGCATACTCACCATTTTCTCTCCCAAGCAATGCATGATAGAAGTTAGTTACAATTATTTTGCAAACTTCAATGACACACTTTTTGAGTCAATTTTTCATTCACTCATTAATGTTTTAAATGCCACAAAATTCATGATTACTCTATTCATGGAGATAAACAAATTAGAATTTGGAATCATCAAAAAAGATTAATCCAGCACAAAGATAATTAGTTTCAAAGTTAGCTAAAAATCATGTTATAATTTTATTCAAAACCTATTTTTTCAACACATTGTGCACGTCCACTGTGAAGTGATTGACAACGGTTACCAACGTCTTAGGAGAGAAGGCAGTTGCATTTTGAATTTGATAGAGAAGCTATTTCAATACCTATAAATAGGTTAGGTCATAGAAGATAAAGATGACACACTAATCCGGCAACAAGCTATTAGTTTTACATTTTATTAAGTTTTAGATTTTCAGTTCTTGTAATTTCAATTCTAGTAGTTGTATTTTTAATTTCTACTTTTTGAATTTCCATTTCCATTTCAATTTATGTATTATACTTGTTTCCATTTTCATTAGCAATAAAATTTCTTTCTTTCTCTTCAAATTCTCATTTCTTCTTGCGAAGTCTCAAAACATGGGAGATGACCTTAGCACAATCGCTTGATTTCATATTTTTTCTGTCGAGCTCGAAGGGGTGGGTTTGTTTTTGGTAAACGTGCTGCGATATAAATGATAAAATTCGTTCTCTATAATCAACAACTTTAAATTTTTATATCATTTGATGGATAAAAACTCAATATAATATCAAAACAGGCAATATATTAACAATTTTAATTACTAGTAATTATAATAAATGTGCATTCAAATTATCTATATTTCTTTAAAAATACACACCTCCAGTTCTTTCTTATGTACTTATGTTGATCTATTTTAATATTTGAATCGTTTATATTGTAAAGTTTATTAATAAGATCATTTATATTATAAAAAAATTAAATTGATCGAAAATTGGTAATTACATTAACACATTACGTTGTTCTTAAGAAATTGCATGACGGGCATAATCTTGAGAGTAAACAGTATAAATTTTAAGAATATATGTGATATAACTATACTCTTATAATGTATAGTGTCTGACATTGATTAGTGATGTATCATATTTGGTGCATGGTCTTTTTTTTTCTCTCTCTCTCTATATATATATATATGCGGAATATGTCATTTATCATACAATTATTGTGTAATGAATGATCTAATAGTCAGTCTTGCACAAACATGTATTGTGCAATACATGATCCTTGAATCGATGCATTACAAAAAAATTGCGTGGTAGACTATTCTCATCCATATAGATGTGGAAAGTGAATTTAATAGTCAATTTTTGTATAAATACGAGTTTTTTGTTTGTTTTATTAAATAAGATTACAAAAAATAATCTTGTATTTTTTAAAATAATTTTTAATATGCTTTTCTCATATGTATATGTACAGACATTAAATATAATAATTTTACAATTCTAAAATGTTCATCACTTGAAATTATTGGTGAATGGTATCGTCCAGACAATTTTCAAATGCTGCCTAAAACCACCACAAGTGGTTTCAATACGCATACATAATTTGCATCGAACAAAGACCCTAAATATGTATATATAACGTATTTCAAAGACTTTCTTTCTCTTTAAATATATTATATTTATGTGCTAAATCGATAATTCACATTTTAATTTATTTACCAAACTCTATCCAATTTTCGTTTCTTTTTTCTTTTTTAAAATAATACAAGAAAGATTTGTCAGACTACTCTTGCACGAGAAAAATTTAGTATTGACCTTTTGAAAAAATAATGTTATGTATAGTGCATAAAACACCGCATGCATGTGTTATTACTATTAATACCTAATTGTTTATCTTACTCATTTAATTTATCAATATAATACTGCTACATACTTATGTACTGTTCTATACCAATCAAGAAAGAGCTAGTTTGACCAGGTATTTCAACAAAAACATGCAGATCTTAGAATTTGATGTTCATATTAATGGTACGATTTTGTGTTTGGATTAGTTTTTTTAGGAATTTTTTTGTTTAAAACTCTCTAAAAAAGTTTACTTGTTTAAACTCAGCTATCTTTTACTATATATTTTTATATTTATTTTTTTATAAAAAAAGGCTAAAAAATAAAAAAACTTACAAAAAAAAAAAATTAGTCCAAACATTAGACCGTGGTATTGATAAAACACCATTAAATTCAGTTAAAATGACCATTTCAGAGCCAAACCATACCAACTAAAATATGGAATTGCTAGAAAACTGTGTGTCCAAATAGGGTTTAGGGAGAACGAATATGGCAGCGACGAAAATCAGTCACTGAGGTTGGTCTAACAAGTAATTGAGGGGAAGTTAGTCATTTCCTACGTCATTCAAGATATCTTATGACTATCATAGTGTTGGACGTATGGTGCTTGGTTATAATTTGAGAGTCCAACTCTTGATCTCACGTGTTTTAAAGGTATTACGAATTAAAATAAATTTTTTTTCTGAAACTTGGTCTTAAAATTTTCTCTGATACGGTTGTAGATCTTTTATATATTTGTTTCTTCAGTTTAGAGTTTGCAACTCTTATAACTTGTACTGCCTCTTATCATAGTGATAGTTGTTGTAATTTCATTAATATAGTTCTAATTTTGGATGAAACATGTAAGCTATGTCTTTTGTGCGTGCGATTACTTCATTTTTATTCGTTGTTTTATTCTCTGCCATAACACATAAAACCATACTAACCTATTTTTTTTGGGTTAAACCTAATATTTGTCTTTTAAGACTTTGAAAATTATTCACCCCTAAATTAAAATCTTAATCAGTCTATTTCTGTGGATTAAATAACCAGTTCTCATCATAAATAAAAAAAAAACTCGCCTGAACCATGGATAAGTTTTGGATATGGGCTCTAAGTTTCGTTCATGGGGTTTTGTTCATTCCCTATAAAATAGCATTCAACACATATTATTTGTGTAGAATATCACGTGATATTGTCTACATAGGACGCCTAAAGTATCTTATAATTTGTCGTCTTCACACATGTTCGGTGGTGTTTGGTCATGGGGTTTTGATCCTTACTCTCTATAAAATAGTATTCAACACATATAATTTGTAGTATTACGTGATATTAGCTTCCTAATATGCCTAAATTACCTTATAATTTGTTGCCTCACACATGCATGTTCTGTTGTGTTTGGTCATCGAAAGCTGCGCTTGTGATGGATTTGTTGGGTCTGGCACCACAATCGACAAGCCTTGTGAGATAGGAGAGAGAAAAGTATAGTAGAAGGGGATGGGATGGACTTTGGAGCCATATGCAGGTGAGATATTCTCAAGGAGATAAAAAAAAGTTTAGTATGGTTTTATTATTAAGGGTAATTTTGAGGGAGTGTTTATAGAGTGGAGTTTGTGGTGAGGAGTAGGGGGTAATTTTGAGGGAGTGTTTATGGAGTGGAGTTTGGTGAGGAGAAGGGTCCAACCACACCTCCCTCCCTTGTAATGTTGTGGTTGGTTGCTTTCTTGCTTTCAATCCACCTCTTGGGTTTTAGCTTGTGCACATTATTGGAATTTCTAAGCATAAATTTTTAAAAGATTAAGATTAATTAATTTGGACGGTCAAATAAAAACTCACGTAAACTTCAATTCATAATAGTAAATACAAAAGAATATAATTAACAAAAAATACAAGAAATTACGTAGGTCGACTAACTACATATCTCAACGAGAGAGAAAAAATAATTCACTATTTAAAAATAAAGATTACAGTGATTACTCTCTACCACACAATATATCTATAGCTTCAAATTAAGTTTTTTACCGTCGTTTTACATTTTTTAATCTCTAAAATTGAGCATCACTCTGTATATTAAACGTTTTGAACGTTCTCAAGTTTTTATAGAACATAAAATTCTTATATAGAAAGACTTTAGATCAAAAACAAAAATTCTAGTCGTCGCACAAAATTATTGTTGTGGGAGACAAGCCGCTCGAGTGGTTAGTATCTCAAAAGCATCTTATAAAAAATTAAAATTTGAGACAAAAACCCAACACACACGATAGGTATGAGGGTTGGTGCCAATGTTATTGGGACGAGCATTTTCTACACTAATGCCTTTTTCTAAATTTCCCTCCATGTTTTTCTTTGAGCTCTAACAAAATCTTCTTTTTTGCGAATAAAAAAAAGGGTAATTTTGCTATTCTGAAATTAATGGGAACTAAACCATTAAAAATTGCTGGATAGGATTGATCCTTAAATAAATGGAAAACCTAGAATCCTTGACAAAATCTCTCTTTAATGAAAACTGTAATTTTCTTTCACTATTTCTGTTAGGCAACAAAATTTTAAAAACTCACCACTTTCTCACTAATTCCATAGTAGCAACTGTGTATAATTAAATCTAAATATGCTCTATCACTATTACCCATTTGACTTGATTTTTCAAATTTTTTTTACTCTTTTTTACAATAAGTACGACTCTACATACGTATCACATGTAGTACACAATCTAGTACATAGGTATGTGTATACAAAATTACGATCGTAAAAGAATGGTTTCTTGTCATTTTATATAGAGATATAGTTATTTAATGTTGAGAATATAAATAATAAAGTTATTTCTCTATTTAATAGCTTAAATTTTTATATAAATTGGTGATTAATAATTTAATAATTTGTTTTAAGGAATGATTCCAATTTTTTTGTTTTCTTTGTTGATATTGTTAGTTCATACAAATCTTCATTTTGATAAAAGATGATTGTGGGAGGATTGTGAAAGAAAACCATTGCTCTAATGTTTTTTTTTAATGTATATAAACAAAATCAAATCAAATCAAACTAAATTAAGATTTTGTCCTAATCAATTGAGATCAGTTACATGAATTATTTTATGCTATTCTATCCTGTTAAAAGTCATATTTTTTATTAGTTTTAATAGGTTCATATCTTTTTTTAATATAATATTTTATCAATTTAGATCTACTCCTTTATATATATATAATGGTGAAAGGCCAATTTCTTCTCCTTTTATATGAGAAATTAGGTTGTTTAGATTGCAAATATTCAAATCAAAATGAAGGCAACCAAATGAAAAAAAAGAGAAAAAAAGAAAAAAAAAAGTTATTGCTGAAATGCCTTCCTGGATTCCCGTCTTGTGACTTTACCAAACGCTTATCTCCTAAACTCTAAAATATGTCTAAACTCTTTATTAATTGTCATTGTTGTTATTGTTATTATTAATTATTATTTAATTTTTTAAGTAGAAAAAGAAGATGTTTATTAAAAAAATAAACAAAAAAAAGAGAGGAAAGGCAGAAGGTGCTAGCATCACAAGAGGAAGAAGCATCCCAACAAGGAATATACCCTTCAAATGGCTCATGTTATATACCCATTCATTTATTCATAATTACACCTTTTATTATGATTGGGCATGTTTGAGCAAACTTTCTTATTAACTTATTGGCTTATTAATTTATTTTAGTTATAAATTTACTTATTTGGTTTATTGCATTTTGTTTTTTTCATTTTTTCTAATTTTTTTTTATATTTTGATCAAATTTTTTTATTTTTTCAACTCGTCTCAATAAGAGAAGTTTAAAAAATATAATAGTTTGACTAAATGATAAAAAAAATTCACTAAAAACAAAAAATCAACTTAGCATGTGTTTGGACTAGTTTATTTTTGTAACTTTTTGGTTTAAAAGTCATAAAAAAGCTAATTAATTTGCCTTATTAGATTTTTTTTTTACTTTTTTCATACTTTTTCTACATAATTTAACATCTACAATTTTACAAAAAAATCAAAAAGTCTAAAAGCCATTAAAAAAATCTAGTCTACATACAGGCTAGTCAAATAAGCAAATAAGCCAATTTATCCATACAGGGCTACTCGCTTGACAATCTAATTTTAAGTTGTATGTTTTTTTAACAGTATAAAAGATAAAATTGATGCCTCATCCCATAAGCAATGGGAGATATAAACATAATTTAGTATATAAAAAGACTTGTAAACTACTACTAATAACGTGAGTTTAAATATTTTAGGCCGCGTTGTTAGACTCTTTAAGGCCCTGAGTGGTAACTAGCTTAAAAATTATTATTATTTTTATTTTTAACAAAAAAGTTAAATTGAGTTTAAAGTATGTTATTTGATAACTTAATTTTTAAGTTAATTTTTTTTAAGTTGGTTATTTGGGTAGAAAGCTAGCGTTTTTACTTTTTGTTCAAAGTGAATAATTTTACCCTTATATACATTTGATATTAACAATTATATATAGTTAGTAGTGATAGTAAATACATGTTGGGTTGTATTTTGTATTTTACCGGGTCCATGTTTATTATATTATTGTTGGGTCTATATGTAATTGAGTTGGGGTAGAATTAGAAGTCCACTAAGATTCTTTATGTATAGGGTTTATAGTAATATAAGCTGGTTAGAATTCTTTAGGATTTCTATGTGTGTACCTATAGATAGAATACTAGTGGAGTCTTAGGGTTTAAGATTGTGAGACAGAAAATTATGAGGCTAGCTGGTAGAGAGAAGTGAGACGGATTTTGTATTTTTTCACATACGACATAATGAAATATTTTCTCTTTCGCTCATGGACGTAGGTCGGTGTGGGTCGAATCACGTAAATTCTCAGTGTTAGTTATTTTTTGCTTCTATTCGCGTTCGGAGATTTTCTTTTTCTAATAAAAGATTTGACTTTGATACCAAAAAGAATAATAGAATTCAATAATACTAGCTTACCTACAAAGAGAGATAGTCATCTATTTATATTAATAGAGTATATTTACGAAAAAAATGAAAAATCCTCAATATAGGAAAGAAATAAGTAAGAAATCCTAATTTCCTAATATGTATATTTCCCAATATTTCTAATATGTATATTTTCCAATATTTCACTTAATGAAGAAAATTTGAGAATGGAACATAATTTTTTATTAAAGGAATTCGATAGAAGTGCTACGCAGGGCAGGGGGTCAGAGGGCTTGATATGACAGAGGTGCTATGGGTGGGGGGTTATTTGGAGAGTTTGCTATGCATCTTTGGGCTTATTATAACTTAATCTTTTGAGACGATTGGCCACTTATCATAATATTAGAGCTTAAGTTAGGGGAGGTATTCGGTTCAAGTCTACTCATTTGCATTTGTTCCTACTTTGCATTATTCTTTTCTTTATGTATAGATGTTAGCCTCTTTGTGCGAAAAACGAGATTGCCCATGAGTGAGGGTTGTGGAGACCTTGATATACAATACTTGGCTCATTTCCTAATAATTTAAGTTTTCGGGACAATCGATAACATGTATATGTGGATTGTATAATGTTATAATATTAGATTAATTGTTAGAATATTAGATTGATTTTATTCTGATTTAATTTTATTCTCTATATTTATTGTATTTCTTTTATTGTTTATCCATATTCGTCTATAAATAGGTTATATATTGTACAGTTTCAATATACATACAATATACAATCTTCTCATTTTCTTCATGATATCAGAGCTACGTTCTTGTGGCCTGTAGCATTTTTTTCGGCACCGTTGTCTGCCGCCGTCTGTCGCTTCCGCTATTGTCTGCCATCTGTTGCTTTGGCCTCAACCAGATCCACTGGATCTGGCCTCCCCTCACGCCGTCAACGCCATAGTCGGTATCACTTGTCGCGGTCATCGACAGTGGTTCTCCCATCGTGCTGTCGACGCCATAGCTGGCGCCGTCTGGTATCGCGTCACTGTTGCAACCTCCCGTTGCCACGCCCTCATCCATCGTCACAACACCGCCGCAGCTCACAGTGCCGCCCCACCATCGCTCCTAGCACCACCCAGTCACGACTCACAGCGCCGCCCAGTCGCGGCACCACCAGCCATCTTCATTGCCTTCGCGTCGCCGCCGCTTGCCATCGTCGCCTGCTGTCACTGCCTGAAGCTCCGCTGCCAAGGCCGAAACCCTCACTTTCCTCTTTTCTTGCTGCTGTGCTGCAAACCCACCAATAGGCGCCCTCCGGCGACTGTCCTGAGTTAAGCGATCAAACATCGTGGGTTTATTGCCGTCGGCAAAAATCGAGGTGCCTTCGCCATCCTCGCCGTCGCACCCTGGTCGCCACCCCTGCCCCTTCGCGTCGCACCACCACCAAACGCACACCAGCGCTGCAGCCCACAGTGCCGCCGCCGCCCACAGTCCATAGCGCCGTCGCCCTTGCCGCCGCTGCTGCAAACTCGCCGGCGCTGCTGGATCTCATAGTCGTCGCCGACGCTACTCCTGCAAACTCAATCCCTAACCATCTTATTCTTTGATTTTTGGGTTGGGCGAATTAGGTTTGTTTTTGGGATATTTGGTAAAAAAAAAGTCTCAATCAGCATCATCTCTCGATTCCATTGTTCGTCCTATTGATATTATATTGGATGGATCAAATTATAGTATATGGGCTCAGAACATGGAGGTTTTCTTGAAAGGCCGTCGACTATGGCGCTATGTAACTAGAGCCATTTCTGAACTCGTACAGACCAGCAGCGAGACGAAAGAGGCATTTGCAACTCGTCTAGAAGACTGGGACAGTATTCACTACAAGATT
>JAOTRH010184447.1:0-11873 GCA_034768845.1 Heliamphora exappendiculata | reverse complement strand
GAGAGAGAGAGAGAGAGAGAGAGAGAGAGAGAGAGAGAGAGAGTACCAATCGAAAAATCTAGATTGAGAAGATGAAATTGAGTTGTTCCGGAGGAAAGAAAAAAAGAGACATTAAACTGGTGGTTTCCAGAAAGAGAACGAAGGTGTGGGCGAACCGATTATTTTCTTATTGCAACCGTTATTGCCGACGATGAGACTGACATTTGCAGCCGACCTCCCCACGACGACGACAATTAGACGCTAATACCACCGCCGACGATGGTAATCAGTGACGTCACTCCTGAATCCTTGCCTTGAAGCATAAACAATCCTTGTTTCTCGGTCTGAAAAGTTGGTACGCCATAGTTATCGAAATTTGTCCATAGAACCAAGATGGTCTTCCCAACAGTGTTTCAAATGTGTTTAATGTACACGAATCTCTCTCTCTCTCTGTTTCTTTTTTTTATTTTTTCTCACAAAATCAAATCTGAAAATTCCGATCAATTAAACATAATAAAAAAAAAACGTAAAATTTGAGAAATCGGTGGAGGAAATCATAACTTCATTATTTAGCAGGTAATTAGTCTCAATTGACAGATTGTTCTTGACAAAAAGTCAAAACGGAGTGAGGTGAACTATTTTGAGAGATTCGTATTTTCTCCTTGGGAGAGAAGTCGAGCGACAGATTTGAAGTCGTTGAAGAACAGTAATTAGTCATTGCATCAACTTTGAAACTCTTTTCTTACAAAAATTGTTTTTTCTTCGAGTTTAGCATCGTGTATATAGTATAGGGATAGAGATTGAAATCTGCCTCAACCACAGCAACGTGGGTAGTTTTCGTCTTTTTGAAACATCAACTGCTGTGGGGTAATTTTATTACAAATTTAACCTTTAATGGTTTGAAAGAAAATTAAAAATATGAGAATTACAAAATTAGTTTCAGAGTAATTTGAATAATTAAAAAGGTTTTACCAAATTTAGGTGTTATTTTATTATATTAGTATAGTATAAATGAATTATAATATAGATATATTCTTAATAGCAAAATTAATTATTAATTATTTATTATTATTATTTTAACTAATTTATTATTAAAATGAGATACGCCTCACTTACTTAAATTTAGTTTCAATTCTCCCTCCAGCCCAGGATTACAAGGTTACAAACAAGCCCAAAGAGTGCTATGAATCCAGCCACAAAAACTACACCGAACGTCTTCAAAACACCCGGGCCAGGGCCCTAGTTGAACGTCTTCAGGAACTAGGGTTTCCCGTCACTCCATTATATAAACCCGCCTCTGCTCAACTTTTTTTCTCGTAACTTGTCGCGAAGGAACAGAGTTAGGGTACGCGTCGTCAATAGGGTTTAATCATAGAATAGATATCTGCAACTTCATAGGTAAAACTTCGAGGTTTATGTTTTGAGATTTGTTTTTTTGTATTTTTTTTTATATGAGAAATCGCCCAGTGAGGAAGAAATCCCTCTCGATAGGAAGTGCCGTATGACACTCCAAACAGCAGCGGTTCTTCTCGGTCGCGTCTTCCCATCCACCAATCTCCGGCCCTCCGATTCCCGCCGGAATCTCAGGGGTCGTTGGTCGGGATCGCGTGGTTTCGTCGTTCCGCTGGGTGGTTGATTTGAAACGGGTCTCTGAGGGTTCTTCGGCTAATCTCACTTCAGTTATAGATACTACCCCACGTATATACAGATATACACATCTATATATATATATATATGTGTGTGTGTGTGTGTGTGTGTGTGTGTGTATTTTGGTTTGAATGGAAGGTCCGATGCCACGTCGACGGTAGCTTCTGAGCACTGACCGGCGATGCTACGATTGGACCAAAATCGATCTTGTTTTCGCATTTTGATAGGAACCTGTGGATCGATCGAATGCCGTTCGTTCACGGAGCCGATTTGTGCGATTACATTTTGATTATTATATTTCCCCGTTTTCTCATTGCTTTTTTGTTCTTGAAAAATTTGCTGTTTTGATTGATAATAAGGCGAAGCCAATGATGATTATTCTTTTTAAAGTTGGAATTACCGACTGAATCACTGCTTTGATGTTAGATCGACTAGCTGAGGCTTCATTTATTTTCCATTTTAACAGGGACAATTGAAAAACTAGGTCATAGATCATTTTTTCCTTCTGTTTTCGTAATTTTAAAAACAAAATATGATTTTTTGGTATTTTCTGATAAATGATTTGTTTCCCATCTAAAAAGGTGGCGCTTTTAAATTAAGTAAATATTAACTTTTAATTAACAAAAAAATTAATAATAGTTATTATGTTGTGAAGAATTATCATAAAAAATTAATTTATATACAATGATTAAGTATATTGAGATTGATTTGTTAAAAATAACTTAGTATGAGTATATATATATATATACAACAATAACTTTTGGTTTCTATAAGGTCAGTTTTGATCGAACCAGATGATTCCATAAAATTGATGGAAAAAAGTTGCTCCAAACAGATCTTTAAGAATTTGAATTGAAATGATGAGTTAATTAACGGTGAATTGCAGCTTTGCTCTCTAGTTGGAAGAATAAATCTACTGGAAGTGAATTGAAATAATAAGTTGATTAACGGAAATAGTAAGTTGATTAACGGTACATGCAGCACTGCTGAAGTTGGAAGAAATAAATCTATTGGAATAGCAGGCACTCGCCGAAGTTGGTATAGCTAGTTGCCTTTGTTGTGTTATAGCAAACTGTCAGCCAATTGTATCTCTCAGTTTGAAATCTAAACCCAGAATTGATTTAATCAATTGGTTTTAAAATATTAAATTCAGAATCTAACCATTTGGGTAAATTACAATCACCTTTCTTCTGATTTTTGATAAAAAAAAATAAGAATTTTTTTTTATGATTTTGAAAGTATTATTAATTTTTTTAAAATTTAATTTTTGTATTAAATTAATTTAACTGTTAAATTTTTTGTTACATTTAATAAAAGAGAGTTTTTAGCTAAAATTTTAAAAAAATAAATTTTAATGTGCAAGGTTTATTAACAAAAATTTTAACGGGCGTGTTTTTGTCCAAAAATGCTATTCAAACAGGTGGTATACAGATAAATTTATTTGTATTTTTTAAAACATGTGTAAGGCACAGATAAATTTATTCATATGTGTTTTACAAATATGAATATTTTTATTTATTATTTATTAATTATTAATTAATACACCATTAAAGTAAATTTGAAAATTAAATTTTTTTTAAAAAAAGAGAACAAACAAGCTTGAAATTGGAATTCATCTAATACGTAATAAATTTCAAAATTAATAAACAAAGATTCAGTTTCATATACATGCACCATCATGCCTTCACATATGATTTTAGTGTTTTGTACAAACATTCATAATAGAATTCTCCGATCAAGTCTAAACAACCAGAGAGATGGTTAGTAAGCCAGTGAAGATGGTTTCGAATGTGAATCTGTCCGAAAAAGCAAAATTTGGTACAGATCCCAAGAACAAATCGAATTATGAATTACGAGTGCAGAACAATCGATGAACATGATGAAAAAGAAAAGATGATGACGATGACAAATATGATGAAGGAGCGAGGTATTTTTACGCGTTAAAATTTTTATGCGGATGAATTTTATTCGTTAAATTTTTTTATATTGGATGAAAAATAACAAGCGACGTGTAAATTGAACTGTTCACTAATTTTTCGTAATAAAAATTATTCCCAAACTACTCTTGAAAGCCACTAACCCTCAAATCACCTCCAAAATCACTCTCCAAACCACTATTCCCATACCACTCTTTCTCCTATTTGCCCTATCTCTTTTTCTCCTCTTTGCCATCCCTCAATGCGACCAACGCTTCCATCCCAAAACTACCACCGCCGCGACCAATGCTGCCACCTCTCCGACCATCACCGACGACTGCCGTCGAGATCACCGGTCTCTGCTCTCCGTTTCTCTCTCTTCATTCGTCTCTCTCTAATATCTCTCCCCTTATATATATATATATCAAAATCACGCAATAATACCGGTACCACTACTTCCAGTTTACTATCATTTTAACAATCTAACGCTGCTAATGAACGGTTTCGATCTTTGGTATGCTGTTTTAGCAAAACTAAATTAAAAAATTATTGTTTAATAAATTTTATTAAAAATTATTTTTTTAACTTATTTTGAACTTATCAAAAATACAATATGATCAGTTGAGTGTGTACCCCTTGATGATTAAATCAACTTATTTTTTTATTTTGATCAATTTTAAAGGTAAATTATTTAATTTCTAGACAAAAATAAAGAAAAAAAAATTTAGAATATAATACTGAATTTGTATATATATATATAGAGAGAGAGAGAGAGAGAAAAACGAGATTAGAGGGGGAGGGGAATCGTCAGTGGACTTGTGTGTATATATATATACATACATATAGAGAGAGAAACGAGACTAGAAGGGGAGGAGGGTTGCCGGTATGGGGGTGGCCCTGTGACGGCGTTGGTGGTTTTATGGTGGTGGCGTTGGTTGCGAATAAAGAGAGGGCAGAGAGAGAGAGAGAGAGAGAGAGAGAGAGAGAGAGAGAGATGGTGAGTTTGAAGGTGATTTTGGATAATAATTTTAGAGGTAATTTTGAGAACAGTGATTTTCACGAATGATTTTGAGTTAATTTTCGTTAAGTGTAACAAAAATTTTTAACAGTTAAGCTAATTTGATGCAAAAATTAAATCTGATGTGAGGTTAATAATATTTTCAAAATCACATAAAAATTTTTGTTTTTGTAAAAAATCAGAGTATAATTTATCCTAACCATTTTTATTTTAGAGCTAATATAATTTTATCCAACTCGAATAAATCTGAGCTGATTCGATTCAGAATTAAATTAAATTAAATATTTTTTAATAAATCATTTTAAAGTAATAACATATGGCATAAGTCGAGCAGTTTAAATTTTATTTATTTTATACTATAGCTAAATAACATAAATAATAATTTTATGTCATTTATATATTCTTTTTTGAGTTTGGGTTGGGTCAATTAAATTTTTTTTCAACTTAGGAACTGAAATGATTATATTAGTTTAATATTTTTAAGACTTAAACTCACTCTATTATTTAATAGAATTGAATCAATTCAACCCATGAAGATTAGATTGATTACATTGGTTTAGTTCATGAAATTTTCAGTTTATTGGACACCCCTGGTTATATCTACTTTTTTGGGAGTAGATATCAGCAATGCAATTCGTCCAACAAATCCAACAAGAACTCTAATTCTAACTATAAAGCTGCAACACAATCACCAATATTGATAGTAGCTCTTGTTGTACCCATTTGTTATCACTGATTAGATAATAAAAATTTGTGTAATCTAAGTTTTCTTTTCTCGTTCCTTTACCTGTTCTTAAAAAAAAACTTAATTTCAATTCAGTGTCTGTCTATGTTAAAAAGAAATAAAATGTCAAGAAAACTAAACCATACGGTGTCTCAATACTCCAAGAAAAATGTAAATCACAAGCAAAGCGAAAGCACCATCTCCAACTAAAGCTCTAGCTTGATGACCATTTTGGACGACCTGTTGATCAAGGAATTAGAGATGGGTCACTTATCTTTGGCCGGGAAATTAGGATCTAATGACATCTCAATCTCCTCGAGAGATCGTCCTTTAGTTTCAACTGTGAAATAATATGCAAATGTCGCTGCCAACAAGGAAACCCCGCCAAAGCTTGCATAAACAGGGGCAACTCCGAATTTCTCCACAAGTTCAAGGAAGAACAGACCAACCAAGAAGTTACAAACCTGGCTCGTATCACAAATGCAAAAACAGTTCAAAAATCACAGATGTGTAGTCCACTGAAAGCATGACGGAATAGGCGTATGGCAGAAGTGTAACATGGATACAGATATGTGACACAAACGCAATAGCCAAGTTGATTTTCAAAAAATGATGGATTAGAAATTTGTATTTGTATTTTTATTTTTATATATTTATTAGATATCAAGTATATAAATAAATTATTCAAAAAAGAAAAAATATACAACAAACCACCAATTAATTAAAAAACATATATTTTATCTTATAAACGTTTTAAAACATAGCTAGTGTACATAAGATGCAGGTAAAAGAATTTAAAATATTGATATATAAAAACATTCATCACATATACATGCTTAGATGTTCAAGACATGTAATTGAAGTGCTCGCGAAGTGTTTGATATTATATAAGATTTGAGCATGCTTTTAAGAGTGTTCAAAGATTGTTGATGTTCGACAAGGTGTGTTTCTTTTGTAAAAGCGTCCATGCTTTTTAGGTATCTTTTCTAAAAATGTCCATACTTTTTAGGTATCTTGTACAAAATTTTGGCTCAAATTCTATTTGAGTTGTGATAGACTTCTAATTTATCATGTTATTAAATTTTATCCATATCAATTTGATTTTTTGAAGAGTTCTAAAAAATGTGAATTTGCACGAGTTTGATTAATATTGAATTCAACTAGCACAAGTATAATTAGATTAGATCTTTTTCTCTCTCCTAAATGTAGTCTCAGATTATTTGTGTGCAAATTTTGTTTGAGAGAGAGAGAATTTGTGAGAATTGAGTAATTTGTAATTCTTTTTCTATATATTGAATTTTGCTACCCGTGGACGTAGACAAATTGCCGAACTATGTAAAATCTGTCTCTTTGTAGTTTGTTTATGATAATTCTGAACCCTTTTTGCACAAGTGGTATCAGAACTTTGGTTAAAGTTGATTTTTTGGTCTTTGATGGTTGAATCTGATGAGGGTTTTATTTGTTGGATTAAAGCTGGTTATTTGTATATTTGATTTATATTCAAAGATTCGTCTATTTGGATCATCTGAAGAAATCAAAAGTTTAAAGGTTTTGTGGCAGGTACAACCTGTTTTGTTCATCTAGAGTAATCTATTTTGTTCATCATGAGAAGTTTGATCTTCACGCGGAGTTTGACAATAGATGAATTTTGTGTCGGTTGCATTTGTTAGTGGAAGATATGCTAACAGTTTGAATGACAAGATGTGTCATTTGGGTCAAATTTCAATACGACTTGAACTTGACAAGATTTGATAATTTGAGTAACCGCTCTACTCGATTCACATTTGATTTGACAAGATTTGGTCATTTGGGTGCAATTTGGCGTTTCAAGACGCATTTGGTGACAACATTAATCTACCAATATGTTTGATTTGAAGCTTTAGTCACCCCAGGTGAATTTGGCGCCACGAACCGCATTTGGATGGAGAATTTATTTGTTGATTTGTTCGATTCAGAAATTTGAGCACTTTTAGTGCATTTGTTGGCATCATTGGTATATTGATTTGTTTGGAAGATTGTTTCTCGCTATGGTAGAGATTGTTGGAAATTTTAGCTCAAATCCTATTTGAGTTGGGATAGACTTCTAGTTTATCATGTTACTAAATCTTATCCACATTAATTTGACTTTTTGAAGAGTTCTGAAGAATGTAAATTTGCATGAGTTTGATTAGTATTGAACTCGACTAGCATAAGTATGATTAGATTAGGTCCTTTTTTTTCTCTTAAATGTAGTCTCAGATTATTTGTGTATGCAAATTTTGTTTGAAAGAAAGAGAGAGAAAGAGAGAGAGAGAGAGAACGAATTTGTGAGAGCCGAGTAATTTGTAATTCTTTCTTCATATATTAAATTTTGCCACTCGTGAACGTAAGCAAATTGCCGAACTACATAAAATTTGTCTCTTTGTAATTTGTTTATGATAATTCGGAGTCTTTTTTGCACAACATATCTTTCGTAAAAGTGTCCAAGCTCAAGCTTTTTAGGTAGAAGAACTACGTACATACACAATACACATTTACTTTTTATGGCCAATAGGTAGACAAAGATCTTGAATCAACTTAGTGGCCTTATGTTATATCCTACTATTGAGGATGACACCAAAGATCTTTATTTGTTTATAAACTCTCCTAACATGTGTAACACCTAGAGTAGCTATTTATGATAATTTGCAATTTTTGCAACCAAAATGAACATAAAATGCATGGGATTAGCTGCTTCAATTGGATCCTTTATCCAAGTTGGAGGAGAAATTGTTGGTTGTGAAAACTGATCCGAGAATCAACACTCGTGGGTTTCGTTCGGATGGAGCTTGGGGGCCTCTAGACAGTGGAGTCCAGGGGGGTTTCCAAATTTTTACTTGAGATTGTCAAAACACCGGCCAATCCTATCCACGCGCTATTGAGATGGAGGTGCACGAGGATTTGCTAATAGCCCTAGTTGATTGTTATTACAATGTGTTCCACCCCATTATTTCCCATATACTTTTGATTAGGATTCTTTAGAGGGATACAGTGAAAGAGTGTGAAAGCTTTGTAATCCCCCATGTTCTTTGATTGATTCATAGTGAAACTCTGTAGCAGCCATGGACGTAGGCAATTTTGTCGAACAACACATTGTGTGTATGTGTTTGATATTGGTTGTTTCTAGTTCTTCATTCTTCGATTGTCTTTTGATTTAGCATGCCACCGATACTGCATAGGATTGTGTTTTTAATTCTAACAGCTGGTATTAGAGCATTGAGTTGAGTGGGAGCTATAGCGGCAGAAGATGAAAGAATCAAGATCGAGAAGTTCAATAAAGCATATTTTGAGTTCTAGAAGATGAAAATCAAAGACTATCTATACCAGAAAAATTTATACCTACTTTTGTCGGGTAAGAAACCAAAAGGTGTGAAAGAGGACAGATGGAACCTTCTTGCAGATGGACAGGCCTTGAGAGTTATTCGGCTGACCCTATTATGGAACGCTGCGTTCAATATTGCTAATGAGAAGACCACTACTAATCTAATGGCGACATGTCTCAATATGTATGAGAAGGCTACTGTAATCAACAAGGCTTATCTGATTCGCAAATTTTTCAACCTGAAGATGGTAGGAGGAGGGTTGGTTGTTGATCACTTGAATGACTTCAATACGGTCACGACACAATTAAGCTCCGTGTCTATAAATTTTGACGAGTAGGTAAGGATGCTGATTCTTTTGTCCTCTTTACCTAAGAGTTAAAATGACACTGTAACAGTTGTTAGCAACTCGTCAGGAAAGTTCAAACTAAAGTTTGATGATGTTAGATAATTGGTTTAGCGTAGAGATTCGTATGGGGGAAAGTAGTGAAACATCGGGATCAATTTTGAGTACAAAGTAAAGGGGAAGAACAATGGATGGAAATTCTGATTGTGGTAGATCAAAGTCCAAGAGGAGTAAATCAAAGGATTAAGCCACTTGCTGGGATTGTGGGAATAAAGGGCACGCCAAAGAGGATTGCAAAGTATCGAAGAAAGACAAGAACAATCAGAATTCTACGAATGCTACTATTGCAAAAGATATTCATGATGCCTTCATTTGCAGTGTTAGACAATTTTATAAAGTCGTGGATTTTGAATTCCAGCGCACCATTCCACTTTACGTCACATTTGGAAATTATAGAAAACTACATCAATGGTGATTTTGGTAAAGATCTTTTTAAATGATGATGAACCTTTGAAAATTGTGGATAAAGGAAATGTTTGGATCAATATGCCAAACTGATCTATATAGAAACTGCTAAATTTCAGACATAATCGGCCGAGGGTCACGTGGTTAGTTTTATTGGTGGACAATAGAAGATCACCAATGGATTCCCTGTCGTTGCTCAAGGACAGAAGGAAGGAAGGAAGGTACCTTATATATTACAACGAACACCAGAAGTGCCATATCTATTGTTGATCTAAAAAATGTTTCGGATCTCTGTCACCAAAGGACTGGGCACACGAGGGAGAAAGGGATGAAGACACTCCTATCGGGTAGAAAGTTACCGAGGCTGAAATCCATTAACTTGGATTTGTCTAAGGATTGTATTTTTGACAAACAAAAGAGTGCCAATTTTCCTAAATAGAACTTTGAAGACCGAGAAGCTAGAACTTGTTCATACAAATGTATGGGGAACTACACCAATTTCACCACTTGGCGGATCATCTTATTTCGTCACTTTCATCAATGACTCAAAGAAAAAGGTGCGTGTTTATTTCTTAAAAAATAAATCTGATGTATTTGCTACTTTTAAAAAGTGGGGAGTCCTGGTAGAGAATGAAGCATGTCTAAAAATCAAGTGCTTGAGGTCAGACAATGGTAGAGAGTACAATGATTTTGGTTCAAGGAATTATGTGCTTTGAACAGGATCAAGATGGAGAAGACCCCCAAAGACTCCTCAACTCAACAGAATTACTGAACGGATGAACAGAACTTTAACTAAATGAGACAAAAGCATGAGAATCCATTCCCGATTACCACAAACGTTTTGGGCCGATGCAGTTAACACTGCGACTTTTCTGATAAATCATGGTTCATTTGTTCCTTTGGAGGGAAAGATGCCTGAAGAAATTAGAGCGGGAAAGAGGTAAATCTAACAAACTTGAGCCTAAGTTGACTAAATTTACTTTTATTAGATATATCACTGATGAATTTGGTTATTAGTTTGGGATGATCAAAACTGTAAAATTATTTGTAGTAGGGATGTCATCTTCAATGAAAAGGTCATGTTCAAAGATAGTACTGTAGTCTGTGATGTATCCTACCGAGTTTGAGCATGCTGAGTTAGAAGAGATATCTGATGGAGATGCGAAGTTGACAACCATTAGACTTGTGTTGGGGAACGTAGCTGTAGAGGTTTTGCATCTTGAGCAGATGGACGTAAAAACAAATTTTCTCCATGATGATTTAGAAGACGATCTTTACATGAAGCAGCCATAGGGGTTCATATCACGAGGGAAAGAGGAACTTGTTCTTAAAATAAACAAAAGTCCGTATGGTTTGAAACAAGCACTGATACATTGCTATAATAAGTTCGACAGGTTCATGAGCAGAAATGGTTTGTTAGATGTCAAGCTGATCATTGTTGCTATTTCATGAAATTTGACAATAGCTGCAGGAAATAAATGAGTTGAAGGGTCAATTATCAAAACAGTTTGAAATGAAAGATCTGGGCATTGCAAAACAGACTTTCGGTATAAGGATCAAGATGGACAGAGTTGTAGAAATTTTGATGCTATCACAAATGGAATATGCAAAGAAAGTTCTAAACAGATTCGGTATGCTAAATGCAAAACCAATGAATACACACTTGGCTAGTTATTTTCGACTTGTTAGGGATCAAACACCTAAGATCGAGCTGGAGAATGAGTGTATGCAATGGGTTCTATATGCCTCAGTTGTCGGAAGTTTGATATGTGCATGATTTGTACTAAATCAGACATGTCCAAGCAGTGGGAGTTGTTAGCACGCAAATAAGCAAAGGTGATACGGCAATCAGTTGGGTGACTTAGTTGCAGAAGACAATGGCATTATCTATGATGAAAGCCAAGTATGTCGCCGTTATTGAAGGTAGTAAAGAGATGACTTGGTTACATTGCTTTCTAGAAGAATTAGATAAGAAGAAGGAAGGCAATGCTCTGTTTAGTGATAGTCAGAGCATCATTCCTTTTGCAAAGAACCCAACTTTTCATTATAAAATGGCACATTCAGCTGACGTATCACGTCATTATCTCCCTTCTGGACGAGAGAGTTTTAACTTCAGTGAAAATTCGTGGCAGCGAGAATTTGGCCGACATGTTGACGAAAGTGGTCACTATTGATTGATAAACTGAAGTGGTGTTCAACTTCAGTTGGTCTTCAGACTTGTGGATGGAAGATCTTTGTTGATGTATTGTTTAGAGCTATGGGTTGATGGTCTTTTGTTGATGGATGGTGTTTCTTCGGCATCAATCTTCAAGTGGGAGATTGTTGGGCTGCGAAAGTTGATATGAGAATCAACAATGGTGGGATCTGTTTGGACTGTTGAGTTCTTTGTGTGTGTGTGTGTGTGTGTGTGTGGGGGGGGGGGGGGGGGGGGGGTTTCAAA
>JAOTRH010184446.1:0-43089 GCA_034768845.1 Heliamphora exappendiculata | reverse complement strand
GGATTTTTGATAATCCAATGAACCCCTTTTTCACATCCATTGTTATTAATTCCATGTCATATCCAACAAAGTTTCAAACCAATCAAGATATAATACAAAATTATGAGTCTAGATATTTATCAAAACATAATTATGGGTTCCACGTAATACGAAGTACAATCACACCTTGCTGTCACATTAAATGAGTATGGAATTCATTTCATGTAATAGAGGTGTATCTAATTCTGTATCTAAATTTGTGTACTTAGTATTTTATTAATATTAATATTATTATAAAGATATAATTCTATCGGAACAGTTATTTCATGTCTCATGAGACATTGTTCTAAATAAATTTGAACCACACATCTGTGTGAAACTCATATTAAAAATAGTAAGACTCATACAAATATGTGACTCAAATTTGTTCGGAACAATAATTTTCTATACCACCGCCATTTGTCGTCTTTATCGAAAACCGACTTCCTAGGTTTGGGCTCCATGGTCTAGGTTTTTTTCATTTTTTTAGATTCATCATCAATCTTAAAAACTTTGAATGGGGGACATGACATCAACTTTCCACTTGACATGTATTATTGAATTAAAGTATGAAGCCTGTCATAACAAATTAACATAAAATTACTACCTATATAATTATAATAATATTAATTGGTCAATCCCGTATTGTCGGTGTTCCTCATTGTGTTTGTTTCCCATGCTTATATGATGAAACTTTTTGTGGAAAATGTAACTTTCTCTCCATTTGACATTTTTAAAAAGCTAGTTTTTGAAAAAAAAAATAATAAGTTTTATGTTAGATTATTTGGCATCTCTAAAAATATTATTAATATTTTTTTATAAAAAAAAATTATACACATTCTAAATACTTTAATTTTGTTTAGAATAAAATAATTATAATATTCTCAATTAAAAAATCAACTCTAATCTCAAAAAAAAAATGTCATTATCCCAAAGACTAAAACTTAAAAACAAAATCTAAGAATAAATGAAATATTCGATAATGAACTTTTGTGTATATGTAGAGTTGGTGAATACAAAAAGTCAATATAACTGATTTGCTTAAAAAAAGTAAAAAATAAGAAATTAATAAAACACTAAATTCTAGAATATGCAAACTCTTTCTAAATGACAATAATACCCCTATTAAGTAATTTATTTACTATTAATGTCAACCACATATAACTATTATATTCAACTATATAAGAATCTTGTCTAATTTGAGAAAAAAAAAACAAACTAACTTTTTTCAACAATTAACTACTTTTAAAAAATTGACTTAAAAACTTAATTATAAAAAAAAATTTATTTTAAATTCAATTTAATTTTTTAATAAAAAAATAAAAAATATTAAAAAATAACTTTTAAACTACTTCGCAATCAAGTTATCTTGACAATTTATTTGCGCAGTGCGTATGGAAACGTGGGATTCTCAATCGGCTACAGCTGTGAGCGACAGTTGAAGCCCGATGGTTACTGCATTGACAAATGGTACGGATTCGCAGGAAAATGGAGCGATGAGGGGAAAATTATTCTCATCGTTGTCATGTTTTTTGGAAGATTGAAGAAATTTAACATGAATGGAGGTCGAGCATGGAAGCTCCTATAGGGTGGTGGTGCTGATCAAGATTTCCTCATAAGAAGAATAAGCTTGATGGCTGTCCTTTTGAATTAGATTTAAGAGAAGAAAAAAATATAAATATTGTTATGTAATATGCTTTCAAAATTAACGGCTATATGCACTCGCTTGAATGCATATCGTATGCAGCTCGTAACTGACTAAAAGAGTATTAACTTTGTGTAACTAAAATTAAAGTAAAAGTCAAAATGGTCAAAAATTAAAGTTAAATTAAGTGGAAGGAGAGGGGATGGATCAAGATTTGTTCTTTTGTGTTTTTCTTTTTTTGTTTTTCTTCTACCCTTTTGGCCAAGCAGTAGGAAAGTGTTCAATCTGTTGGGATACTCCAATATCACAATATGGATGTATATAATCTTTGGGATGTTACTCATATATATAGAAATGAACCTTTTTTGCTGGGAAAAAAAATTTAACTATAACCATAGTCTAAATTTCCATAACTAATATTAAAATTTAAATAATAACCAAAAAAGCTGCACAGTGTAGAATTTCTCAAGTTCAAGACATGAGTTTTCTTTTCAACAAAAGAAATTAGAACTACAGTGATTTTTCTTTTCTTTTTTTTTTTTTGGGTTCTAACATGGTAAACATGGCATAGGGATGACCCAAGTCACAGCAGAAGTATTGTGAAGGTATTTTGATTTTTAATTTAAATTTTATAATTTGATTGGAATCTTCTATTATTTTATATTTGATGAGTGGTTAATTTGTATAAAAAATCAAGTCAATCGGACATCGTTATTCATGTGATTAAAGCATGTTTATTTTCAAATAAAATAACTAATTTATAAAATTTTAAGAATAAAATGTAAATTAAATATACACCGATTATATGAATAATGATGTCCGATTAACTTAATTTTTTATACAAATTAACTGAATTAACTGCTCATTAAATATAAAATAATCAACAATTCTAATCAAATTATAAAATTTAAATTAAAACTTAAAACACACTCACAACACCCCTACCGTGAGTTGAGCCACAGCACAGGTCCTGAACCCAATAAACATCGTAATCCATAACAATTTTTTATTTTTTCTATTTATTCCTTTCATTTCTTCGGAAGAAAAAAAAAAGTTTAAAACTATAAATCAAAATGTATAGATACTGTTGATTGTGGCAAGACAAAATAATGGAAAAAAATTTGTCTTTGAAAAGGGTCAATATGTAATTAAGTTAAGAAATAATGCATTATTATATCTCCAACAAGTCAAAGAAGTTTTCTATGACATTGTAAAAGTATTTAGATTAATATTATGATTGTATTTGACATTACTAAAATTAGTAATTTATAAATTGTACCTTGTTACGGAAGTTATGAGTGTTTGATAAAAATTATAACTTATAATTGAAATAAAAAAATAATTATAATTTGTAACAGAAGTTGTGTGTTTAAAAAAAATATGAATTCGCTTGTGCAATGCATCTTTTTTATATAAGAAAGATAAAAAAAATAATAAAATAAAACAAACAAACAAACAATGTCTTTAATATTGATACTATTTCAACTTTCCATATTTATTAATTATAGTAATACACACTAAAATGTTGGTGACTATTCATTAATGCTCAAAAATACAATTCGTTTTCTAGTCAACCGACCTCTCTATGTAGGTTCTCTACACGGCTTCATTTGATTTAATAGAATATTAATACTACATCCATTCAATTATTATATATCACATATTTTATGAAATTAATTACTCTAACAGATACAAAACTGTTCCATTTGTTACACTCGAAAATTGTAAATACAATCAGGGACGAAACCAAAATTATTGTTCAATAGGGACATTTTAAAACTATAAATATAATGAAAAAAAAAATTAAAATGCTACTCAAAATATTCATATCCATATATAATATAAAATTTAAACTTTCAACTGATCACGATGACTTTTCATATTTTAAATACGATACATGATATTTTTATTTAAAATACTATTAAACATTTCTCTCTCAATATAAACAACTAATCTATCATGCATCTATTGATCGCCCATTTTATTGCGAAAACAGTTCTTCACAATCTTCATTGCAAAAAATGTTCTTTCTACTGTGACAGTTGCAACAGGTAAAATTAATGCCAAAATTAAAAACATGTAAACTAAAGGGTATCCTATATCTTTTCTGATCTTAACCATTGGTCTAAGCAAAATGACCAATTCCTTTTAAATTCAAAAACTCAATAGTAAAAGGTACATCCATGATAAAATTTTCAAATTGGTCAGAAATTGCTAATCTCTCAATATCATAAAAGTTTTTTGGATAAAATTCGACAAAGCGGGCTAATCTTTCCTTATCAAAAACTGCAAATGAATCAGATGAATTTAAACATGCAACACAAAATAGCAACTCGGTGTTTACCTCATTAAAACGGTTATTAAGTTCTTGAATTTACATATCTATGACAATATAGAATAGCTCGATACGATAGTGATGAGAATTTGTCATTTCTTAAGCTCTTCATCTCGATTTTTCTCGAATAACATATGTTTCATCCAAATTAGGCACATCAATTTGATGTTTTCCACAAAAATATAAAATTTCACCCACTAAAGAACTCCACCCATTGTCCCTCAACATTTAATGTCGTTGCTTGGATATTTGAACCAATTTCATAGCATTTACAATATCTTAATCTCTTCTTTGTAATGCTTGCGACAAATCATTTGTAATTCCCAATATAGTACTCATCAAATATAGACAAAATACAAACTCAAAAGATTGCATTGAGTCCAATAGGCGAAATGCTTCTACTCTTTATTATGAAATGGTCTCATCTTCTACTATCACATCAAGCACATTGATAACAATTGAGAACATGCCAATCAAACTAATTAAAGTCCCATAATGTGACCCCCAATGCGTATCACTGGCACGAATAAAAGTACGTTCTTGATTAAGGCCATGCCCACTTGTTATCTCGTCATTATGTAAAACTTCAACAACTTTAGTAGCTTGCTTTTCTCAAAAAAGATCTCGACATTTGCATAAGGCTTCCACAACATTAACAATGTTTGAAACTACCAAAAATAGATCTACTGTGTATATGATTTTTCGCAACTGCCACAAGAGCTAATTGAAGTTGGTGAGCAAAACAATGCACATAATATGCAGACCCATTCTCTTGCAAAATAAGTATCTTTAATCCATTAAACTCCCCTTACATATTACTAGCATCATCATATCTTTGCCCGTGCACCCTAGATATGCTTAAGTTGTGTGTTAAAAATAAATCTTCAACCGCTTTCTTAAGTGATAGAGCAGCAATACTAGTAATATGCTTAATGCGTAGAAAACGTTCAACTACACATCCCTCTTTATTAACATATCTCAAAGCAACAGCATTTGCTCCTTTATTGAGACGTCTCTAGATTCATCAATGAGTATAAAGAAAAATCCATCACCAAACTCTACAAGAATAGCATTGATTGTCTCAATTGCTGCGGCATTAACAATATCCTTTTGAATATCAAGAGTTGTTAATTTAAGATTTTTAGGAGCATTTTTAAGTGCAACACAATTGACATTCTCATTTTGCTCTGTAAAAAATTTCAATAACTCAAGAAAGTTCTATTGATTAGTTGAATGCTCGGATTCATCACGCCCACGAAAAAGAAGCCCTTGCAGCAAAAAAAATCTAATGCAATCAATTGTTGCAGTCAACCGAACCCGATATTCTCTTTTCGCATCATCAAATAGTTTGGAGATAATAGTTTTAATATATTATTTTTTATTCAACAAATCCTGACATTTTCTCAAAGCTTGGTAGTGAGTACTATTAACACCTCCCATGTGAGTTTGCAACATTTCTTTCTTCTTCCAATTTGTAAATCCTTTACCAACAAAAGAATCACCACCTGCTTGGTCTCCTATCTCAAGTTTGAAAAGATAGTAGCAAAGGCAATAAACTACATCTTTTGATATGCTGTGTTCTAACCAACCACCAAATTCATCGAACCAAAAAGGGTTAAACCTTCTAAAAGATTGTCCAAATTGCCTTTTTGAAAAATTGTGATGACAAGATTGGCAAGGACTTTTCAATAAGTACGCTCTACGAACTTAGTCTCTAATATTTGGATCATAATCCAAAATACGAGGTCGTAGTCTGGGGTCAGCAGGAAGATCAAACAAATTACATTCTGTACAATTTTTCTACAAAAATTCACTTTGACTAGCAGGAAGATTAGGCAAATATTTCTCTATAATTTTAAATCTAATGTAAACAAAAAATAGGCATCATTAATAATCATCAAAAACTCAACAAAGACCCCACAAATCACAAAAAATCAACAAAAAAATTCAAAAAGTAAAATCTCTATTATAAATACATAATCCATTATAGATAAAAAGTAAAATCAAAGCTATTGATACATAAACAGCCATATATAATCAAAACTATTAATGCACAAGTATTCACTGCTTATATTTATATTAATACACAAATATTCAAGTAGAGAATAAAATTAAAGCCATATATAATCAAAATCTATGGATATATATATTATATAAAATCAAAGCCAATGATAACAAACTTAACAGTGAAGAGCATAGATACATAGATATATAAATATATATATTATATAGATAATAGATACATCATACGATTCATACATAAAATTAAAATGAGGGATCAGTGATTACCGAATAAGGAGAGCGCAACGACGGCGACGCGAGGCAGCGAGGGCTTGAGGCGATGTGAACAGCGACGACCAGGGACGGAGGCGAACAGCGGTGACGCGAGTCACACAACGGCACTTAGTTCGCGACGACGTCGATGAGCGCCTGACTCCTGAGGCGAACGGGGGCGACGCAACGGCCTAAGGGCTAAGGTGAGCAGCGGCGACAGCGACGCGTTGCGAAGGCGGAGGGCCTGATCTGGGTGCGGTGACGTGAGTCGTGTGAGCAGAGAAAACTCTAGAAGATGAAGATGATACTGTAACGGTGAAATCAATGGGCGTGGGGGTGGGTGATACTGTGAATGGAAAGAGTTTAAAGGTGATATATAAAATTTAGTTGGGACATATTTGTAAAATTATAAAATATAAATAGGTAAAAATAAAAAAAAATTTAAAAGTCAGTGGGGCCATTTGCCCCCACTCGTCCTACTGTGCCTCCATCCTTTAATACAATTTTATGTAACAAGTAATTCAATTTCATTCTAATAAGGTTAACCAAACATACCTTTATAGTGTCATGCTATATTACATGAATTCTTCTAAATATATAAAATAAAAATATAAAATACCCATGCTAAACACTCGTACATAAACAAAGGTATGAAATGTGTTACAATTTTAATTGGACCTTCAACTAGATCACATATTCGCAAATTCGAGCTCCCTATAAATCTATAAATACACTAATATTATGCATAAAATGGGCTATGAAATATTGTACATACCATTTATTTTTGAACACACACACACACACACAACTAAATTGAATATTTGTCGTGTTCTATTGTTCTATTGTCCTTGATATTAAAATTAAATGAATTCAACACATACTCACCACACCCACCACTATACTCCGAGTCTATGTGACGCAAATCCTAGATCATCAATAATCGTACAAAAAGATTGGCTCCAGAAACCAAGTGCCACATAAAGAGAAAGAAAGAGAGATCCATATGTGTTTGGCAAAGCTACTACATGAAGCATTTAGTTTTTTACTATTAATTTTAATTATAAACTATAATCTTTTTCAAACAATCACAATTTTTGCTAGAAGCTATAGTTACTTTTATTTTTATATTTTAACTACAAATTACAATTTTTACCAAACACTTACAATTTCTATTACAAGATACAATCTATAAGTTAATAGTTTCAGCAATATCAAACACCACCAACATTACTTATGTGGTGCTCCTATAAACAAAAATATCCAATGCATACGAAGTCATTATTTGTCTCTCACCTATGTAACAAGAACGGACCAACATTATCCTATTCGAAGTGCTTTTTACTACATCACTGGACTGTGTTCTGAGACTATCGAATAATTACTAGTGTGTATCATGGATATTCTATCGTTACAAAATAAAAGCAAATATTGCCAGAAATATAGTTTCGGCCATCAAATGAAGCAGATATCACGATCATCAACAGTACGTTTTCTTGATTGCTAAGCATTGGCACAAAATATAAAAGAAACTTGCAATAGATTCTACAGAGCAGAAAAGTAAATGAGTTCCTCATGATGTGAAAAGGTCACCACTGATGTTCTTGAAGGAAACATAGTTTAATTTCACCACCATTATTAGCGAAAAGAGTTGTAGAATTCTCACAGGAACTTCCTGTATGGCCTTCCTGCATCCTCATCTTGCATGTGCTGTCACCACGATTACCACAATGTTAGGATTCTCATTAATGTTTTTATTATAACAAATCCTAAGCAGGATTTATGAGAAACAAATGCACAAAAATAAAGAATGAATCAAGAAATAACAAACGTGAACACGAGATTTACGTGCTTCAGTCAACTAGGGCTGCATGCACCGTTGTTGCGATTGTTTCGGAATGAAATTTTAGGTGTGGTTCAGTATACAGTACTAACCTAGCTTCGCACAACTTATCAATTAAGTTATCTGGAAGAATAGACCAACAAGCTCAGGCACAAACGTACAACCACAAGGAATCAGTATTTCCTAGTAAATTTTCAGACAGAAGCATTAGTGGCAACTCATGTTTTCAATGCGTCTTTAAACCCACCTCCCAGCGAATGGAAAATCTAGAACCCTACATGTCATTCCAATTCAAAATCAAAATCAAAAATCAAAATATATACTGTTATATGTATGTATATATATATATATATATATACCCCTGAATTGTTTGTTGGGTTGCGTCCCAAACCCTAGGCATACGTTGACTGACCGTCGTGCTTCATATTTAAGACTGTTAGTACTTCTCGCTTCAACCACAACAGCGATGGTGAGTGAAACTATCGTTTGGCGTTCGAGATAATGCCTTTGGAGTCTCTGCTTTGGCTTCTACCACTGCAGATGCCACCATCACCACCTCGACGCGGGTCACCGTAAACAACGTATATTTGCCATGAATAATCCTAAATTTAAAAAATAGAACCTTATGGAATAGTCAAAATAAGTATTAGGGATCGGGTTGCCAGTTTGTGATTGGAACAAAGAATTTGAGGAAGCGTGGTCCGCGTCAAGCCATAGATGGAAGAATCAGGTTGATGCCTCCTAAGGAAATGTCAGAACGCGCTTTCAAAATTGATGCTCAAAGACACGTGAATGTCTGAAAATTATTGTGTAGCACTCCTAGAGTATATCATGTACTATTACTTATGTGATATTTTCGACAAATAAAAATATACAATACACATTATGGAGGTCATCTTTATTTCTCACCTATACAACAAAGATGGGCCAACATTGAAGCAAGAAGGAGTGATTTTCGCTACATAATTAGATAAAAATACTACATAAACAATGCCGCATGGTACTCCAAGAGTGCCAAATAATTACTCGTAAATGTATGATATAGTGGACAAGAGATCACTTCTTCCAAAAATTATATATTTAAGAACCCTAGTCTATTACAAATTGTTGAACACGTCCCAAAATTTTCGTGCCTAGAGATTCTTACATTATTCAACAACTTTCAATGCATTTGGATAAAAGAACAAATAATTTTCGAGACAAAAAATCCTAATACATGGAGAGAGATTGTGAGGACCCCAACAGTTCAACACTTTCCACGTATTTTTATCAATATTTAAATGTATATATGGGTAGTTATATAAATATGTGTGTCTATATATCATTTATAGAGTGGAAAGTAGTGAATGCAATTAATGGATTTGGCTTTCCATGTTTCGAACTAGTAACACCTATGGCAACGGAGCAACCTTACCATTGCCCAAGGCCCACCCACTCTTATCATAATAGTAAGATTATCCATCAATATTTCTAGTGCGGATATCAATACAACCACTAATCTAATTTATAACACCTGCTCTATACAATATGTAAGGGGCAATGCTCAAAGACAGATAGAGAAACACTACCACATGCGCAATAAGGTGATGTAACATTTTTCTCAAATGCCGCAACCCCAATAAAAAACTGGAGCAGCAAACCACTACAAAGCAATTGCATATTCTTGCAACGAAGATGAGTAAGGTTACACTATAATTGCAGAAATCAACCCATGCCAAGCACAATTGAAAAACATCCCAAAAGGAACAAATGACTAATTAAACAAGAGCTTCCTCAAATTCTTTGTTCCGATCACAAACTGGCAACCTGAGATGTTCAGAAAGGAAGGTGTCTGGGAGGTGTCTACTATGATTATTTTGCTCTTTATCATCTTTATGTGCCATGCCAACTAGATCTGTTATTTTAAATTTTATATGGACATTTAGTTCTCGGTTGTGATAACTTTTAAATTTTACATTAATAATTACCAAGTTAGTTTCTCTATTGCCTGAGGGAATTTTGGTACTTTGCACACATCGTGACAGGCAAATTGTATTTACACCAACCGACTGAAGTGCTCGAAACAAGTTCACTGACTTGGAAACACTATCTGCCACAAGAAAATAACAATGTGTTTCATGCTGTAAATACAGCGAGTACACAACATTAAATTGTAATCTGATTGAATCGGAGGGGTTTCTTTTTTTTTTGATAAATAAGAATTTTATAGGAACAAAGTCAAACAAGATAGACCATGTATACAAAACAAAGACAAAAGCTGAAAAATGGACAACCAGCTAGATCACCAATACAAATGTTCTCTAAATATCCTGGAGAGAGAGAGAGAGAGAGAGATAAATCTAAGTTTGGTTTAATCTGTTCCAACACCCAATTAAGCTCTTAAATCTATTCCTATAACACGTGGATTCTTCGAAATCCATTAAGATCTGGGTTCAACACATGGCATCTAGGAAAGAAAGGTTAGATATCCACCCATCAGATCATATTTAGTTATCGAAGCTTACTATATAATTATGCAAAACTCTCATATTATGCAAAAAATACTGTATTACATTTCCAATGTATTACATTTCCAAACACTATTTTACTATTAAAAAAGAGCACATTAAGAAATGTAAATATTTTGACATGTACACGTGTCCTTGTCCTTGGACATATGAATAAGATGAATCTGGCATTTATAGATGTATACCCGCATCCAACACCCATACCCAAATTCATATAATATAAACCTATACAAACTTTTAGCTAAACCTTAAATGTTCTCACCCCATGCTATCCAGATAAGAAAAAGGGAGGTCGTGGCAAAAAGAAACCAAAAGCCAGCTTTTCACCTCCTCCTACCCACCAACCTTGCAAGTTGCAACATCTCTGCAACTTTTCTGGCAAGACACCCAAAAATCCCAAAACTAGAATCATCACACAAAGCTCCCAAGCAGGGCAGAAACACCACTCAAAGGACAATCAAACTCAAAACAACGTGTTTGACGGAGAGGTGTGCTGCTGCAAATAAAGCAAGCTATTATTTTTCGTTTTCAAGCTTAACTACCATAAAGTACCAATATCTCAAATTTCCACCAATGTAACCCAAAGAACAGGACATTACCCATTGAACTTGACAGCAGGAAGATATATTTCAGACAAAAGTCCTACCAGTGTATGCAAATGTAACTAGAACATAACAAAAGTTACTTACTCTTTAACATCGTAAACTTTTAAATAGGTTGGTAGTTTAACAATCTAATATTGTATTAGAATAGGCAATAGATATTGTGTCCAAATCTCACCGCCTACCTAATAATTAAAATACTTGCACTTGTTTGTCCTGCTAATGAAGGAGAATCAAGCCACGCGTGTAGGGGCGTGTTCAGAATATAAAAAAATAAAATTCCCATTCTCTCTCTCTCTCTCTCTAACAGCTTAAAACTGTAGTTTTAGATGAGTTGTCGTTTAACAATTAAAAACCATATTAAATTATTAACCATCAACTTATCTAAAAGCATAAGCTACTAAAGAGGAGTAATTTTGTTAATTATATTCTTAACATGCCTCCATACATGTAGTTTGGCTTTCCTCTATTAACTGGCCAAACATGTACAAAAATTTTAACTTTCGTGTAGCCAATGAGCTTTGAACACAAGATTTGTTGCCTACTCTAGTACCACATTCGATTGTTTACCACTAACTTGTATGAAAGCTAAATCTATTAAGTGAAAAGGTCACTCGTATATAATAATTGATCACTCATTACACACCCAAGTAATGTAGAATTAACTAACAATAAGAAAACTTGCACCAGAGACACCTATTATAATTTTAGATATATACTAGCATACCAGTTAGGTTTCCAAAGTAACACTTCACCATATGCAAAGTGCTATTCAAATCACCACTTCCAAGATTTTCTCAAGTGAAGGAATGTGGTAATTTATGAACAATTGGCCTCATTTTTTTATTTCATCCCCTTGTGTGACTCGTGAGGTAGGGTTATTCACAGGTGTAAAAACTACCACATAAGTAAGATCCTAATCAAAATCCCCAAAATTCAATAGGAGGCAATAAATGTACAAAAATAAGCACTCTTTTCAATAAAACAAAATCAAAACAAACAAAAATGAAACATGGCCACCCATAGTCTCTTAACATCTGTTTGCACCACAACTGCCCTGGAAAGACCTGTAATTTAGATTATGGGATCTATAGAACCCAAAAGTAGGAAACCAGTGAACATATCCCTTCCAAACACTAGGCTAGCTGGCTAGATATCAAGTCACCAAGCAAGACAGCACCAGTATCTTCTTAGTCATTAGCCAAAGTAAAGATCAGTACAAACCAAATAGGTTGAGCTACATTAATTTTGTTACACAATTATGGCAACCGCCTAGCCCCAACCCCCTGAGCATGTCCCCTTTAAGCATAACAACCTAAGTTAAGAGAACATGGCTAGTTATCTCTACTTGCATACACAAATAGAAGGAAGTTTTAGTGAATTTTCCGATCAAATCCAATAATTTGGTCACTTGTCCTCCAAAACATTAGTTTCTCAAGTCTTATATGTCAAATTTGAGAAAACCCTGTGGAAAAAGTAATCATCTATGAAATTTGGACCTCTTCATCCTGGATGTCGTAGCCATTCAGAGACAGAAATCACTCAGACAGGCTTGACCGCTTGGGTGTGTGTGGTGGGTGTGCCCAAATTTCTTCTCTTTGCTCTTATTTTTCCTTTTAAGTTGAACCCGTTTGAGACTGGGCTTGGAAACAAGTGTCATATATCCAAACATGCCCTAGGCCATATTCAAGGTTAAATTAAAATTCATAAAAGATGACAAGAAGAAAAATTACAAGTCATCACATACGACAGTTCAAACTTTGGCATTTGCCCTAAATCATTTAAGGAACAGAGATGGGCCTCTCATTTAATGTCTGAGAAGTGAGAACCAAATAGAAAAAGTTCAAGTTAGAACTCTTGGCCACCATTGCATTCCTCAACGACTCACAACATCTAATGGCTGCTACAATGGCTGAGTTGAAGGCGACAAAATTTTGTTTATAGAGATGGCAAAATAACTCACCCCAGCCTGCCTTATTGTGACCCCTAATGAATGCAACACCTAAGAAGTGCTCGTGCTTCTTACATGCGGGAAAGAAAAAGGGTCCTATATTCAAATAGATCTTTCTAGTCTACACATTCAATTAGTGTCATATATCCAAACATGCCCTAGGCCATATTCAAGGTTAAATTAAAATTCATAAAAGATGACAAGAAGAAAAATTACAAGTCATCACATACGACAGTTCAAACTTTGGCATTTGCCCTAAATCATTTAAGGAACAGAGATGGGCCTCTCATTTAATGTCTGAGAAGTGAGAACCAAATAGAAAAAGTTCAAGTTAGAACTCTTGGCCACCATTGCATTCCTCAACGACTCACAACATCTAATGGCTGCTACAATGGCTGAGTTGAAGGCGACAAAATTTTGTTTATAGAGATGGCAAAATAACTCACCCCAGCCTGCCTTATTGTGACCCCTAATGAATGCAACACCTAAGAAGTGCTCGTGCTTCTTACATGCGGGAAAGAAAAAGGGTCCTATATTCAAATAGATCTTTCTAGTCTACACATTCAATTAGTATGGGAAGGAGGACCACCTATTTTTAGTATATTATAGACTTCCAGTGATCTTTGATAAACTAAAGAGAAATAACTATTCCCAATTCCTAACCATTGGGTAAATTCAACGGTCCGTTTGAAAATTCAAGACATAAAAGAAAAGAAAGATTGCTTAAGTTATAAGAGAAAAAAACTACTTAAAAGTAACAAGAGAAAAGAAAAAAAAGTTAAAAAATTATATTTTCTCCACATCTCATTTGGATAAACAGAAGAGAAAAGAGTCTTGTTTCTCTTCTTTCTTATTTGGTTATCCTGCATAACAGAAAAGAAAAGGAAGTGTTTTACTTAATTTGATTAAACTAACCAAATCTTAAATAAATAGTGCTTAATGCAATTACTTTTGGAGGGTTAGTATTAGGGTTATAAAATCTCTCTACTTTTGGAGAAATTAAAAATCCTCTCTCTATTTCCGCCATCATAAAGCTGGAATCGCTAGTAATCGCCAATCATTCATACGGTAGTGAATTCGTTCCCACGTTCTACTGTGTCGAGATGTGAGGCAAAGGAGGTAATGATCACCCCGGGGTATGTGCTAGCGCCACACTTTAGAACCCGACAATGCTCGAATTTTTATCCCTTGGCTACGAAGCACGGGTGTGGGCACACGGCATCTATACAATTTGTAACAACTCAAGTAGATCACTGACCCAATAACTTGAATAAAGAGCCTAAAAATACGACTCAAAATACTTAAATCCAAATTATTAGTAATAGCTCATAAATTTCTTTATATACCAGCTATAATTATTATCTCTTATCGATGTGGTCTGAGGTATTATAATATCCCCCATTTAAATACACGATGCTCTCGTCGCGTGGTTGAAGTTATTCTCCTGATTGGGATGTGGATAGCAGCTCATTAGCAGACACAGAGTAGTCCATTACTGTGCACAAAGTATACAACCTCAGGACCTCTATCTCTCTTCAGGGCCTTTACTACTCTATCCGCACCTCTACAGAGCCCACACAGGATCAAGGTTGGGTTTGATACCATTTGTAACGATCCAAGTAGACCACTGATCCAATAACTTAAATAAATAACGTAACATCGCGGCCCAAAATACTTAAACCTAAATTATTAGTACTAGCTCACAAGTTTCTTTATATACCAGACATAATTTCTATCTTCCACTGATGTGAGATGGGGTATGACACAGTTCAAGTATGTCGATATGACAAAAACTAAAAGAATAAGGTACGGGTACAATTGAGGTACGCAAATAATTTATAGGTTTTTTTGGTTTAATTAGTTTTACAATATATATAGATCAAATACAAAACTAATACAACAAGGAATAGATGTTAGATCACAAAATATGTTACCAATAATTGCTAAAATTAAGTATATAATACATCAACATACCAAAATAAAAGTAATAATAATAATAATACATTCAACAAGGCAGCAACCCTAGGGTTGGCTTTAACCATATCCAAGTTGCATTTTTTGTTTAACAAGATAGATTTGTTTGGTTTTATTCCTTGAATTTATATTTATATCAAAATAGATATATTTTTATTTATTTTACAGTCCTTTAGGTCTTCAAAATTTCAAAAAAGAAGTCTAAATGTACCCAAAACATACTCAAAATGTACCAATAGCGTACTCAGTTATTAGAAAGTACCCGGTACTTTCTTCGAATACCCAAGATAGTTGTTGCTGTACCGGCACCGTGCCGATACCCAGTATGCATACAACATTATTTTTGGAGTACTCATGCTTCATAGTCTCTTGTTCTATTAGTAGGCATAGTTGTTTTCGATCTTCCGCTGGGAAATGTAGAACCCTCTCCATAGTATGGTTATCCAAACAAGTAATTGGGTAGAAAAAATAACCAATTCTTTTTTACTCTCCAAATAACCTAGAAGTGTGTAGCTTTTTTTTTTGAGGGGGGGGAGGGATAAGCCTTGTAAGTGTGTAATATTGCCTCTAATTGGATCCACAAATTTTCATTTTATTGTAATTTACTCCACTAAATGTACTTTCACTATTTAGAATGATGGCAAAAGATCTATCAACCTATCCAATGTTTTTGGAAACTTTACTGTTGGGAATGCACTTTTATTGTGCCTAGCGTAACGCGGGTACTGATATGGGTCAATGGTGTATCTAGTAAAAGAATAGCACAAATATTCCTAACACGCATTCTTCTTACGAGAAACACTCCAAAATGAATGGAAAAACCTTAGCTGCACGATCCTCTTATTGTGGTGACGAATTTGTCTCGGAACCTCGCTCCTGTGCTCCAAAGTAAGAATCTTATAAGAACCTTACTCCCATCGAGAAAGAATCTCGCTCCCAATTAAGATAAAACCCCTCAAGCATATAGATTTTCAAAAAACAAAATAAAAGTAAGAAAATAAGAGAATATCTATAGAATTAATAAGATTATAGAATAAAATTAATTCAAATATATTCTAATTCTTTATATTTACAAAATATTTATTTATATATACAAAAAAATAATCTATATTTGACACTAATCTGCAATATTTTATTCTTATTTTAACATATATTATAATTAAATAAAAAAATATTTCGTAAAATATATAAAATATATAAACGTTCCCACAGGCGCTTCCAACCTTTAACTTTTTTGTATGGCCTCGCTTCCCCACACCCGCTCTCGTTTCATGCAACTAAGGGAAAAACATGTTGAACTACATATGATATATAAATACATCATTAGATCCTAAGCTAATGATAATGGGACGCATAAGTAATACATCATATGCATAAGCCCCGTGGATGGAAGATACATTGAATCCAACAGGATAGAGGTAGAAATGAATCCAACTTATAGTAGATGCACCATTCACATATTCTAGATCTGTAGTTCCATTATAAAGAAGGAATTAAGGTCGTATATAGAACCTCAAGGCCATCTGGCTCCCAAACTAAGATTCCTGAAACCAACTAAATGCAGTCCCTTCTGGTAGATAAAATTAAATAGACTAAAAAGGATGAACCCAAAACATATTTGATATACCATTTATACGATTGTGTGCTCTAACAAGCACATAAACCAACACAACTCTGGGTACCGAAATATTACCCCTGCCATAAGTGATTGTTTCATGCATTCAAGGGGTAAAAGCATCCCAGGGAAAAAAGTAGTAGGTAGTCTAGGTACCTCGCTAGTTACCATTACTTGCGTCTAAAAACATCACCATTAGCGTGTGGTCTACGCATGGAAAGCCTGTCTGGCATAGGTATCCTTTGGATGTAGCCACAGAGCCAAGATTCAAAACTAGTTAATATACTACTGCATTGCTCTGACCCCAAGTCTTGGACATAGAGGCAAGGTCCAAGGAAAGTATCAGAGCCATGCCACGGGTTTGTATGTCATAGCTTATGGGCTAGAGGAGAAAGACTAAAAAGTCACCTAGCAACTAGCGTCATACTCTCCGGCATGACTGCATCAAGTAGGTTCAAAGAGAGAGAAGGGACCATAGCATCCAAGCTCTTAAATGAATGCACGTCAACTCAAAAGACATCCTAAGTTCCTAACGAACTGATAGTACTCTTATATTGAAGGAGATTCTCCAATTCTCTTTCTAGGGGCTTCTATACTTGAGCTATAGTAGTCCCTCCCTCTCTCTCTCTCTCTCTATGTGTGTGTGTGTATGTTTGCATTGAGCTGCTTACATCTCTTTCCCGATGTAATTTGATTCCCATACGGTGACACATGTGGTTTACTCTCTAATGATCTCATTACTTAGTGTGGAGTCCCCCACAAGTTGAAGATAGCATACAAAATGTCAATTAATAGTATAGCAAAAAGAATATGGCCCAAGTCTAAATGCATCCTGCATTATACTACAACAAGAAAAGAAATATCAAACTTATCATTACAATTCTTTTTCTTTTGGCAGAGGAAAGAGTAGGAGTCAGTTAAGAATGACAAATATTTAGGCAGAATTACCCTCACTTCCTCTGCAGCGAGGTTAATTCTGCATTTGTGTGAAAATTCTGCATCCTCTGTTATACAAAAACTAGAATTATTGCAGCTATATGACTAACTACAGATAAAATAATAACCTACTAAAACTATCAAATATGTCGATAGTCTAGGAAATACACTTAAGGCAAGCATTATTTTTAAGCATAACATAGTGAGCATGAATATTCTGAACCTATGGTTGAAAACCATATTATCAGCAACAACAGTGTGACCAATCAAAACAAAAGTTGACAGCCATCTAGTCAGGTAATTGCAAGCTCACCACACAAACATGTAATATGCACAACATGGATGTTGTACCAAAAGCCAAACCTACTTGATTTAGAGTTTACGTTCAAGAGAAAATTCCAATTTGGATGTGTTATTTGATATAGTACTTCGTGGTTATGTATTTCAGATGTCAGTGGTAGCTGTGTGCCAGGGTTTTCTGCTATAATCATTTCCTGAGGGGTTGATAGATCCTTAATTACTAGGGTGTTTGTTTTAGGTTAGTTTTAGCTCTTAGCTTTTAGCTTATAGTTCAACACAAAAATAAAAATTATCCAAACAAGTGTGTTTGTAGCTTTTTACTTGTATCTTCTGATTCTAAATCAACAAACACAAATTTCACTACTTGATGCTATAAATTCACAACTTTAACAAACATTCCTAACTTTTGTTTCAAGTCATAATGACATTTTTTTCTGCTATAATTATTAAGTTCATTATTTCTGCTACACCAAACACTCCTTACAACAGCTAGTGCAAGCAGACGCAGCAGCACAAGTACAAGCACTATAAGTATTTTTTTAAGAGGTTAAGAACTTATACAAACAACTAAGACAAGGCCCACAATCACAAGCACAGCGAAGTTCATTTCACAGTTTGCATCTGGTAATTAAACAGATTGAACACCATATCAAAATCAGCCAGCTGTATGCAACCAAAGAGAGATCATGTTTTTTTCATTTTTCTCCCAAGGTTGATTCATCAAATGATGTCCACCAAACTCATAACTTCCCAATTCAGCAGCTACATGATTTAAAACAACATCCACAAAAGATCAACCACGACACAATCTTCTAACCAATTACGAATAGGACCCAAGTCCAAGTCATCAAACTAAACCGAATATTTAGCCAATTGCTAATAACAAGATCAAGAAATGGAACATAAGGGTTACGAATACGGACCAAGTCATCAAACCAAACCAAAAATTTTAGCAAATTGGCAATAACTACGTGAAGAAATGAAACATTAGGGATCCAAACAAATCCAAGTAAAGGAACGACAATAAGAGCAGCCAAATCATAACAGAAAGTGATATAGAGAAGCAGAGAGAGTACGAAATCTCGAACGATCCCCTTGTAGATTAAGACGGGAACGGCGATACCGAAGATGCCGACGATGGCCAAGTTGCGACGGGTCCACCTGAAGTTGCGCTCCAGGTCCAGCCTCGCGTTGTCCCACTCCTCTATGAACTTGTTCTTGTTGGCTTCCATTCCTCCCCCCATCTTCTTCGATCTTCACTGCTCTTCCTGCTATTCTCTCTCTCTCTCTCACTCTGTTCCTCCTTTTCTGTACTCTAATCAGGGATTCATCTAGTACTTATTTGACGTGATAAAATTATATGGATTTTTTAGATATTAAAAATTCCTAATTAATTTTTTAATACGTGAATAATTTTATTTGATTTTTTAACTGTTTGGGAATATTACTATTGATAGTTTATAGATTGTAATTTATAATTAAATTTATGAGTATTTGATAAAAATTATAACTTATAATTAAAATAAAAAAATAAATAAAAATTATAACGAAAATTGTAAATATTTAAAAAAAATTATAATTTATGACTAAAATTAGTAACAAAAAAATTTAAAACTAGTGGCAGAAGCTTAGCCAAACACTTTCTTTATTCATTAATTTTTTTAATTATTTAATTTAAGAATATAATTATTTATAATTTTAAATTTAATTTATTTTAATTTTAAAACACACACTTGCACAAGAATATGTGTGTTCACCGCTAATCATTGTATTATATACGTTGAACTTTATTGTGAATGTTTGTTGTTGTTAAAAACTATTTATAAATTGTATCTTATGATAATAATTATGAGTATTTAATAAATATATTAATTTATTGTTAAAATAAAATAAAAAATAATTCTAACTTCTAGCAATGGTAAAAGTTTTAAGTATTTTAAATAAATTATAACTTATTATTCAAATGAATTACAAAAAAAGCTAAAAACTGACCCTAAAAAGTCAGCCAAACACCTCTTAATTCAGGCATTTTTGTTTTTTTTACTTCCTAGATTTATAATTTATAATATAAAAATTTTAGGGTTTTATACAAGAGATCTAGTGATTACAATATGTAGTCAGAATTTTGTTAATTGTTATTTATTTTTGTTTATATTTATGTATTTCATTATTTAATTATTTTACTTGTTAATTGGTTTTCAGTTGTTAATTTATTTGTTTTAGTACCAAGTTCCATTAGAGAGAATAATAATTTATTTACTTATTTTATTTATTTTATTTTAATTTTTAATAAGAAAATTTATTATTTAGTTAAATTGTTATATTTTAAGAAAAGTCATAACTCTAATTACCCAAATAAACATCTAAAGTTATTTTTTTTAATTTTGCCTTTATTTATTTTGATGTAAAATATTTTTGAATGAAAATATTATTGTTATGTGTAAAATAATTTCATAAAATATAGTTTTTTATTTTTATTGTTCAGTGTTTTGTTGATACTTGTAAAAAAATAATAAATTTTTTAATCAAAATACTCTATTATAATAATACAGTTCAATCTCACCGCAATTCTCATTGATATCATCATTCCACTATTATAATCACCATTTCCCTTCGCCAACCACTATTATTGCTATCTCGTTGTCGTCATCTATTTCACTACCACATCTACCATTACTCCCATTACCACTATTATTGTTGTTTCCTAACAACCGGACGGGGTGTGTTCTCCCACTCCCATTCCACTTATTAGCGGGATGAAATTGAGAAAAAATAATCGAAATAATGACATGAGCGAGACGAGAGCGGGAGTATAACGAAAAATATATTTTTTAATTTAAAAAAAATTAATACTAACAATAATAATATGATAAGATATTAAAATAATAATATTGATCAATGACTATAATTAAAAACAAAAAAATAAGAAATGCAAGTAAAAAAATAAAAATAAAAATAATATTTTTGTATTTTAGTTCTATTATATTGTTAAAAAATAAAATTTATATACATATTTATATATTAAATATATTTAATTTATTTAATTGATGATAGGACGGAAAAAAATGGGACTAGTTGCAAATATCGTCCCTTACCCATTACCTAACGAGTACAGAAAAAATTCGCATAAAACGAGACAGAAAAAATAGGAGCGGGACAGATACAAATATAATTGTCATCCCTAATCGTTGTTATCACTTCTTTCTCACCATTATCACTTTCATTACTGTTATTAACGTGTAATATTATTAACGTAGTCACCGTCAACACCACCTCATCACCGAAAGATAAAAATAATTTATTATCATTTTTTATGTAATTAGTTTTAGGTTTTTTGATATAAAATATTTTATGTTATATTAAATAATAAAAAACAAGCACAATATTTTATTAAAAAATATTTTACACTAAAACAAGATGAGGAAAGTTAAAAGGCAATAAGTTGACTTCAAATTTCAACCCAAACGAGGCTTAAGTACATTAAATTAAAATAATATAATTTATTTAAAAATCTTGAAAAACTGAAAACACAAATTTCAAAAAAAATACACATTATATTTCTAAGTTTTCTTAAAAATCTGATTTAAAAAATTCAAGTTATTTTTCTTACAAAAACACAAACGAACATATTCCTAAATTCTTATTAAAGTTACACACTCTCTTTACTACGTGGCATTCTCCTCTCTTTTTCTCAATTTACTCTCTTTTTTATTAATTTTTCATAAAACTGTTAATATATAATTTCTGCTAAATTTGCTAATTAACAAAGTTTTTAGCGAGTGTGACTACTCCATGTCACAGCTATTAGGTGTATATCTTGAATTCTACGTACCTATATAATTAATAATTTATTTACATATATTTAAATTAGGTTAGAGTTATAAATTTACAAAAAATATAATAAGTATAAGGTTTTATAATTATATAGCGACTAAGGTTTAAAATTTTCCTATAAATAGGACATTATAATTCTAGTTATTTGTGTGGAGAATAAATCAAGGGAATATAGATACAGGGAGAGATAAAAAAAATACTAGGGACACGGGAGTAACTTTTGAGTGGAAAAATATAGTTTGTTTCAGGGGCTCGGTTGTGGGTATCAGATTTTGGGGTGTTTTTGATCTCGAAATTGTACATTTTACAGTTATAGTGGATTATCTTTCTCACTTGTGGACGTAGGCAGGTTGTGCCGAACCACGTATATTCTCGTGTAATATTTTCTTTAGTATATGCATGGAAGTGTGCTTCCATTCGTATTCAAAAATTGTTGTTCAAATTCTAATAAGTGATATTAGAACCGACGGTTGAAAATTCGAAACCGTGGTAGGAGATCGGAGAACATGTGTTATTTTTTATTTCGATTCGTATAAATCAAAAAAGAAATTTCTTTTTGCACAAAAAGAGAAAAAAAAAGAGAGGAGAAGATGAGGATGGCAACGCTGAACCTAGGGGAATAGTAATCAGGGCGGCAGCACTGTTGGAATCTAAGATTGGTAAATAGTAATCACGCCATCTCAAACTAAGAGATTTGGAATTCAAGAGTTTGGATCTTATGTGGTTGTGTGTTGAAATCGATGGTTTAAATTATTATTGTTATATCGGTTCGTATATGTAATAAAATAATTTAAGAAGAAGATGTATTAGATGCTACGGATTCATTAGTACGGTCAGAATTTTCAGATTCTGAATGGATAATTGAGGTTGGACATATTCGGCTCAAAATTTGGTTTGATCAAGGGCGATTGAATTTGATTACGGGCGATCAGAGATATCGGGAACAATCTAATTCAATCTATGACAGAAGATTAATCATCAATAGAAGCAACTAAGATTTTAGTTACATGTGGAGTTAAGTCATACGTCAATTTTCTTATTCGACAGATGATTAGCAATCATTCCAATTCGCCGAATAGGTGGAGTGACCACGAACACCTTGACGAATAGGTGTTGGGCTTCTCGGTGTAGAGGTGTGGGTCATGCTAGTTTGAGTATGTCGGATTAACAACGATGGCAGAATCAACATCGACACTGATTCTCTTCAGAGTAGTTTGCAGAATTCAAGTCAAGGTAGAGATTGTTAGGTGAATATTTTGTATTTTGCGTACCTATATAATTAGTATTTTATTTACATATATTTGAGCTGCCTAGAGTCATGAATTCATAAAAAATTTAATATGTGTAATGTTTTATAATTATATTAGGGTTAGGGTTTAGGGTTTTCCTATAAATAGTATCTTAAAACTCTAGTTATTTGTGTGAAAGGTAAATTAAGGGGTAAAGATGTATGAAGAAATAGAAAAATACCAGAGATATAAGAGTAACATTTGAGAAGAGAAACGCGATTTGTTTCAAGGGCTCAGATTGTGGGTGTCAAATTTTTTGATGTTTTTTATTTCGAAATTGTACATTCTACAGTTATAATTGATTATTTCTCTCACCAGTAGACGTAAGTAGGTTGTGTCGAACCACATATATTCTCGTGTGATATTTTTTTTAGTGTATGCATAGATGTGTACTTCTGTTCGTATTCAGATATTACTATTTAAATCCCAACAACAGCTTTATCTCCCATGCTTGATCGTCCACAAGAGATAAATTTGTAACCCATTCTCTTGAGAGTATAATTAATCAGTACTTTATTTTTTGGTATTTTTATTTAATTATATAATAAAAAAATTTGTTGTCTAGTATTATGATTTATTTTTATTAGGTAAGTAGAAAATTATAATGGCTCACTTAGACTTTATTTATTTCGACGTAAAATATTTTATAATAAAAATTATTTTTATAAAAAAAAATTTATTTTAAAATATTTTTTGATTCTTGGGTAACACTTAAAATAAATTCTAGAAAAAAATATAAAAGTTGCTATTGGTATTTAATTATCTCACCTTCACCACTTTACCTATTGCCGCTATGCTATTGCCGCCGCATTTATTATCACCCACTTCTATCGTTTTTATCGCCACCAATAGCATTACCACAGTAAAAGATTAATATTCTCTTTTAAAAATTTAATTTTAATCTTATAAAATAAAATATTTTATTAAAAAAATATATTATATTATTTTAATCGTTAAGTAATATAATTTACAGTAAAAACAAACAAAAGATTAAAGTACATTGCTAAATTTTGAAAATCTTGTTTATTGTTCTTTAAAAAAAAAAAATTTCATCTTTTAAAAAAGCACGGTTTGGGATAATTTTTTAAAGATATTTTTATTTGACTTTTTTTAATTTCTAGTAAAATTTGTTTACGTTAATTCAAATGATAATAATTTTTAAATTTCTCTTGTTACAAAATTTTTTAAAAAACAATCAAAAATAAAAAAAATTATATAAATAAATATATTTTTATCTTTAGTAATTTTTTTAACTCTAATCAAAACGGTTATATTTTTAAATTCATTTGATCAGGACGAGTAAAAAATATAAAAAATCTAGACAAAAAAAATCATATAAAACAAAAAAAAAACGTAAAAATGCACAATAAAAGCTCTCTCAAATAGTGCTTAAATATTTTTATTTTTTCAAATTATTAAGATAAGATGAAGTTAAAAAATTAAAAATTTTAATTAAAAAATAAAAAAATTATTAAAAACAAAAATAAATAATATAATATTTAATTTATTAACTTATTTTTGTTTTTTTGAACTCTTTATATTTTGATAATAATTTTTTTTTCTCTCAATAAAAAGAGTTAAAAAATATAATAATTTAATTAAATAATAAAAAATTTACTATAAAATAAAATAAAATAAACAAAATTAAATACGCAAATAAACAAGCCATACGTATATTTATTTACCGGAACCATAATTTTATTTTTCCCTCTTGCCATCGTATTAAATCCCTAGGGTTGCTTAACATTCAAGAGAAAGAAAGAAAGCAAGCGGCAGAGAGAGAGAGAGAGAGAGAGAGAGAGAGAGAGAATGGCATCGAAGGTGGCACTGAAAGCAAAAGGCAAGGCCGGCAAGGGGGGATCGCGGCCGTCGTCGGAGGACAGATCGACTGCGAAGTGCGTGAAGGAGTGGACGACGTGGACGATGAAGAAGGCCAAGGTCATAACCCACTACGGCTTCATCCCGCTCGTCATCATCATCGGCATGAACTCCGACCCCAAGCCCTCCCTGTCTCAGCTCCTCAGCCCCGTCTGATTTTCCGATCATCTTCAACACCCAGATCGCAGATATTGATCTTCCGGTCATTTCCTATGGTGGGTCGGTGATTATTCGTCGAATTCACTTAAATCTCTGATTATGTTTGTTTCTATTTTGCTATTGACAAATCGCTTTTTCCCGTAATGAACCTGAAGTAGTTTTGTTTTTCAATTTTCGATTTGGATTTTGAAAGAATTATTTAGAAATAGATATTCTGCTAGTTGTTTCTACTCTCCTATCTTTTGGTGGGTTGGTTTTCAATTTTAAATGTATGGGAATGTTTTGACCGAGTTTTTGTTTGAAAAAATTACCTCTAGGGTGTTGTTTACATGCGATTCATCGTTGCGTCACCGAGAGAATACGGAGAATTCATCTATTTTTCATCTTTACTTGACTTTATTAGGACATCTCCACGCCCATCATCTTGTTTTTCATTAAATTTAAATTTGATAAAAAAAGGGAGCTAAAATTGAGCTTCAACCCTTTCATCAACCTTATACTAAATTAACGAAAACCTTAATTTTTCGTCAAATCAAGGAAAAACAAAAATTCTCACTTATAATTTGGTTAACGAAGCCTCTGGGATAAGTTTGAACTTTTTTTAGAAGATTTGATGCAATGTTTAAAAGATGGAGGACTGAGACATTCATTTTTTTCATCACTTTATTGAGAAATAAAAAGCCCCATATTCGACCCTTTAATTTGTCCATATAGGTTCAAAAGAAGGCATTTTCTCGAGACAGAAATATGACCTCCCTAAAAGTTCATTTTATCTCCAGTTTAGTTTGGACTAAACTAATAAGCAATGAAACACGGATCCGGCATACAGATATGATACGATATAAATACGACGATACGGTAAAATTTAAAAAAATAAGATACAGATACGGCAAGAATATATTTGTAAATTCTATATATATTAATATATATTTATATTTAATATTTATTATTCATAAAATTAAATTAAATACAAGAATGAATTCATATAAATTGACAGTAAAACCAAAATATTAATCAAATTATTTCTTTTAGACATCTAAAATTCAACAGATGACAAAAACAAGTTTAGTTTAAAATATAATTAAACTGATGGGGGCAACAGCAATAGCACAGCAATAGCAATAGCACTTGTTCGGCAATAGCAATAGCAACAGCACAGCAATTCACTGATCTACAGTTCACAGCAATATCACAGCACTGTGCTGTGTGAATTTAAAATTTTTATTTTTTATTCTAAAAGCCTTTCAGTTTCACGCAAGTGACGCAACGAAGATGCGACGACGGAGAAGTGCTCGACGCGATGCGACGACGGAGAAGAGCTCGACGTGATGCGACGACGGGGAAGAGCTTGACGCGACGACGAAGAAGCTCGACGCGACGCAACGACGGAGAAGAGCTCGACGTGACACGACGACGGGGAAGAGCTCGACGCGACGCAACGACAGAGAAGAGCAACGAAGACGCGACGACGGAGTAGAGCTCGACGCGACGACGAAGAAGCTCGACGCGACGACGGCAAGTCGAGAAGAGCTCGACGCGACGATGGGACGATCGAACACAGAAAGATGAGAACATTGAGAAGTCGAGAAGAATACTGACCTGTGAAGCTTCGAAGCCTTCAATCAACTATCGCCTGGCCTTAGGGTTTCTCCGCTGGTGCGTCTCAACTATTTCGGTATTCTTCTTGGCTGCTTTTATGATTGTGAAGTTAAAACGCCGATCTCTGCGTTTGGTTTCTCTTTTGAGATTTTTTTCTCATCCGGGCGTATCCCGAACGTATCCCACCGTATCCTGCTGTATTCCAAACGTATCCAAGACGTATCCAAAATTAAAAAATTTTAAAATAATTTTTGGATACTTTCTAGCTGTATCCGATACGTATCCCGGTGTATCGGTATCCGATACGCGTACAACAACATTTTTAGAGTATCCGTGCTTCATAGCTAATAAGGATGTTTATATATCTGCCATCGAAATCGTACGATTCACGATACGTCTTGTACGATTCGGTTGGTACATTAGCGATCGATTCATATTTGGTGGTCGATATAGGTTCAAAAGAAGGCATTTTCTCGAGACAGAAATATGGCCCCCCTAAAAGTTCATTTTATCTGCAGTTTAGTTTGGACTAAACTAATAAGGATGTCTATATCTCTGTCATTGAAATCGTACGATTCACGATATGTCTTGTACGATTCGGTTAGTACATTAGCGATCGATTCATATTTGGTGGGGTGAATTGGTGAAAGCAAGAATAGTATGTTTCACGATACGTATTATACGATTCGATTCGATAAATTAAGAAATCGATTTAACACCAAGTAAATTTCGATTTTTGTTTTTTCTAACTTATAATTTTACATTATAAAGACTTGTTCCACGTCACTTTTTTAAACCACCCAATTTTATTTATATATTCTGCATGTTTTTCTACCAAATAGTAATTAGTTTTGGATTGGATAACCTATAAATTCCAACATGGTATGATTAGTAGCAAAGTTGTGTGGGTTGATTTTGCGAGTTAAGTTTTTACCCAATGTCTATTTTATTTATTTCGTTCGTTTTTATATCATCTTCACATACAACTGAGCGACACGTGCGGGGAGAATTAGAGACATTCCATGTCACTTTTTAATTCATAACTTTTATTTCTTACTCTTTTTGTTCCTCCTCACCGTCTACTTATTTTTCTAGTTCGTCTATAGGCATGAAATAAGGTCTATCATCGAGGGTTCCTTTCGATGTGAAAGCATGCAAACATGCTTTCTTGGCTCGAAACGATTTCATTTCTACGTGAAAGCATGCAAACATGCTTTCTTAGCTCGAAACGATTTCAATTTAGCGACGGCACTTGGAACCACATTATTGTCACTATTTTTTTGGCACGCATCCCACGCACTCACCCACACACTTGCAACATGCTCCCTTCGGACAATACGGTTATTGTATTATGCGAAGCAGTTGAACAATAGTTCTTCTATCACTATATTCTTGCGATAGAGAAACCCTTAAGTCTTATTCTTTCTTTTGTTCCCGAACAAAGAAAAGCTTCGTATTCAACTCTACAGTTTCATGTTTAAGCAAATAAAATTAATTTTATTTTTTTCCACCAAATCTTCTTTCACCAAATTTGGTGAAAAGCTTGTCTCTCCCCTCATTTGATGAAAAATTAAGATTTTTCTTAATTTGATATCGATTTGCTGAAATAGTTAGAGCTCAGTGTTAGTCCTTTATTCATAAAATTTGAATGTGGTGAATGATTGGAGATGCGCTTAGCTTGTTATTATTGTTATTGTATTGTTAAAATGCAATCCTGTTTATATTTTTGGGGGATTGATCTGTTGCTTGGTTTGTTGTTATGTAAATATCCTTTTTATCACCTTTAGTTTTAATTTTAGTTTTGTTTTCGTGGGTGGGGTTTGTTAAATTGACTCCATTAGGATTGCTTTAGTTCTGTTTCCGGTGAACCAATTATTTTTTGGTCAGCAAAAGTGTACTGATTTGGAAGAGGTGAAGAGGGGAAAAAAAGGAAAAGATGCGGTTCAATGGGTAACGCATGCGGAGCTCTTCACTACTTTTTTTTTTTATTAATGTCTCTAATAGTTTTTGATTTTTTTGGATTATTGATCCAAAGATGTTTAGAACAACAGATGTGTTTTTGATATTTTGGATTGATGTGATCTAAAAGATGTTAATAATGTGGAGGAAAGGAAAGGATGCTAATTGTTTAATTTTAACTTATAGAAACCATCAAAGAACCCCTCCCTCATAGGGGGGGTGACACCTTCCGATGATGATGGAGAGTTTGCTCTTCGCACAAGTTTCTAAGATTATGTTTGATTGATCGAATTAATAATGTGAGAATATATAATTTTATTTGATAAATAGTTTCATTGATTAGTAATGAATGAATTAGTAATACCATATTCTCTTAAGTATTATATATTTTATATTTTATAAGATTAGCAATCTAATAGATGGAAAATTATCTCGTCATTTGTTGAATTTAATTAAAGAAAATGTAATCCTATAAAATATATAATTCAATTATACGTCTAATTCAATCAATCAAACATGTCTTAAAGGCCTCAAAATTTCTTTTAAATGAAAATTTTATTGGTCCATGAAATTTTTTGTTTTCAAGAAGTGCAAGTAAGAAGAAATTACTTGAAAATTTTAAATTTCTTCAGACTGGAGAGAAATATTAATCTCTATTCAGCTCAAGAAACCTTGTATTCAGCTTTGATTGAGTTTATTTTGCTTTTTTCTTATAGCATTTCAGGTTGTTAGGTGATTTTTAGTATGCTATGTAGTTTTTCTGTTTTTGTTTTGTTCCGTTAAAAGGCCTCATTTGATAATCATTATAAATTGAGTTAGATTAATAGTAAGGTAGAATTAAAAATGAGATAGAATTAATTTTTTTTATGTTTGATTTTAGTAGGATAATATAATGGATTACACGAACTTATATTTGTTTTGAGTGAGATTAAATGATGTGAGATAGGATTATATTTGCTAATTTTTAAGATTATCCTTGTAGTAAAAAATTAATAAATATGTTTTATTTTTTAAAATAAGTTAATAAGTTAAATTTTTTTAAAACCAAGTTAAATAAGCTAATTAAAAAAAAAGAAAAAGAGATGCAACATTGCAACTAAACACTGATTAATTTTTAAAAAATTAGTTTAGGAAAAAAATTCATTGAATTGGACAATGAAAGGCTGCCTTTGTATTCTCGGATTGGACTGAGAAAAAAATTATTTTATTTACGACAGGGTAGTTTTGGTATTACAACGAATATGTGAGGATAAATTTGTCATTTTGGTACCAATCTACCGGACTGGACTAGGAAAGGCAGGTCATGGCTCGGTTTGGTAATCCTCTTGTTTCATGGGTTTACTAATCCATGTGAATTAATAATCCTACTAATTCTTTAAAATCAAGCATGGGTATAGGAAGCCCACTTCACTAATAATCTAATTTATGATGCTAAAATGCTTATCAAACATGGCCTAAGCTTCTTGTAGTTCTTCCGGGTCGTAAGTTGATAATCGTTGTGTTATTTTTTGGGTTATAAAATTAAACGAACGCTTACCGCAATCAAAAAAAAAAAAAGTTAATGAGTTAACAGATATGTACTGTGTTCGGCTCTTGAATTTATGGAGGAATTTAAGAAAGGAAAAGGAAAATTTAAAAAAAAATGGTATGTTTAGAGATATATAGGGGAGGGAGGGGAGCTCATCCCCAATTAAACCAACCACACCAACTCCAAATCAAACACATCAGTAGAAGAAAAACAGCTTAAGTAGAGATTGCTAAGGTTGTGGTTGGACCCAAAGTAGAGATTAGTAAGGTTGTGTTTGGACATAGAGCTTGTATTGGGAAAAGAAAAAGAAAGGAATTTGTGAAACTATTGGTACGTTTATAAATTGCATTTACCAAGCATATTATTTTAGTTTAAAATGGCATGTTTAAGTTTAAACAGTATATTTTATAAAATAAAATGTGATGTGTTTATGTATCTTTTGATTGTGATCAAATTGAATTTTTGTATTAATAATTTTATTTGCAAGATTTACGAAATGAATGGTTCAAGATTTCAAATTATTATTGTGAATTCACTCTTTGTGCACAAAATGGAACTTTGAAGAGGGCCTATAGAGAGGAGCTCCACCCATTTAATTTTTATGTTTATGTTCATCTTTTTATGGGATTGACATTTATTTGACAAAGAACTATGCTATATGCACATATCACCGACGACGGTCCAAACATAAATATAATATAAAGATTAAAATTTAGATTATTTAGGGTTTTAATCCTTCTCTTAAATTTATATTTAATCAGTCATTAATGATTTGTGTAAGTATCAAAATCAAATACTAATTTTGTTGTAACTAAAAATCAAAAATAAAAATAACCAAAAAATACACACCATATTATTTTTGAAATAGAAACTACTATTAAAAAATGCTCGTTTTTCTATTCTTGTCTCAATAATGCACTGTTATGTTAATGCCATGCGAAAATGCACAAGTTTAGGCCTCAATTGTCAACTAATTTAAAAGTTTTTTTTTTTTTTGTATTTTTAGCTAAAAAAACTAAATTAGGTTCAAAGTAAATTATTTGGTAACTTAGTTTTTAAGTTAGCTTTTTTGAATTTGATTATTTTGATAAAAAACTAATTTTTTTTAATTTTTGGTTAAAAGTAAACAAATTTACCCTTCTTATTTGATATTAATAATTATATGTACTTCATAGTAGTAGTAAATAAGTTATGAATAAAGAAAATTATTATATTTTAAAAGTAGTGAGAATTTAAATAAAATATTTTAGAAATTTATATTTTGATTTGACTTTTTAAATTTTTAGTTTTTTTATTTTTTTGTTAAATAAATAACTTTAATTTTTTAGTATTTTTAACAAAAAAATCAAAAAACTAAAATTACCAATAGGGCTTTAGAAGTTAGAATCACTCTCTCTTTCATCCAACTTTTGGAAAAAAAAAATGACGAATTTGGCTTAATGCGAGATGCTTGCGATGGTAAATATTGGTTTATATTGGTCGAATGACACAACTCTTCCCTCCAAAATTAACAAAAATTTCACAATAAACCCATAACCAAGATTTATTAATTAATTGAGCTTGTTAATTTTTCTGTATTGACTAGATTTTTTACTCTATAAAAATAGAGTTGACATTTTTTTATTGAGTGTTCCTATTATAATTTCATTTAATAAAAAAGATTGATTGTTTGGGATGTCATTTTTTTTTTGAAAAAAGAAAGAAAAAAATAGTTAGCTTTTTTTCATCATGTTAAACCATGCAGCTTAAAAGTTAATTTTTTTTTCTAAAAAAATAACTTTTTAAAGAATTCAAACAAAATTTATATGAAATACATTAAATGTGAGAATTTTTAACACGATGTATTAATATGACTCGAATCCTACAAAAATTTAAAAGGTTGAAATTGTGTATTTCTCAACATGAAGTAAAAATAGACATGACTTGATAATACGTGTAATAAACAGATCAAGTTAGTATTGAACTCACAGAATTTAAAAATAACTCGTCTAACTTGTTTAATTTTCATGTTAAAACAAGTAATGGACCCAAAATCCATTAAAAACGTACATATCCCATATATTTTATTAATACATATGCTGCTTTATTACTAATTTACCATTACATATAATGCCAAAAGATGTGTTTGGACTTGGCAATTTTTAGAAAATTATTTAAAGTCTTTTGCAAATTGTTTGAAATTTATTATTTATTATTATTATTGTGGGGGAGTAAATGCCCCCTTGACAAAAAAAATCCCTTAGGTCCATCAAGTCTTCATTTTCTCATGTTTTATTTTTACATGAACGGAATAACACACCAGATCACTTTATTTCTCTCTCCTTCTCTCACCTCTCTCTCTCTCTTTTGATATATATATATACCTCTCTCAGTTGAAAAGAGGATTCTAAGTTTTTAATATTTAAGTTTTTTTCTTTATTAGAGACAAAGTTAATTTGGGCATCGAAGTACCTTCTTCCTCCGATCGGTTGGAGATTTGTTTTGCAAATTCTCGATGAACAGCGCACAAGAGAACTTGTGGTTATTTTTTTCGTTGGACATCTCTGTTCAACCCATCAAAATAAATACAATTTATGAGTTTTTCCGTACAATTATATAATTTTATGGTGAAACATGTATGGAATAACATGTGTGGATTAAACGGGTTGTTAATAAGTATTATAAATTATTAAATATGTTAAAAATTAATAAATTTAAAACAACTTATAAATAAGTTAAAATCATTACCTATTTAACAAATTCTTTAAATCTGAACCATTTCATTTGAAAAAAAAAAAAACTAAAGAACCTCGTGTTGGAACGGACAATCACATTATGGCCCGAATAAGTGAATTTGATTTATTAATTTATTAATTTATTTAACTTTGTAAATTTTTTATTTTTAATAAATTTTTTTATTATTTAGCCAAATTATTATACTTTTTAAACTTCGCTCATTGAGACAAGTCAAAAAAGTAAAAAAATTTTATCAAAAATTTTAAAAAAATCAAAAAAACTAAAAATAAATAAAAATAAGCTAATAAATTAAATTTTATAATATTTAAGCTAAAATAAACTAACACACCAATAAGCAACGTTTGTCCACACAGGGCCTTTATAAGCATGGCCTCCTCAAACCGAACCCCATCCTATAAGCCTATTTTGATCACAACTCCTTTTATTTTGCTTTTAATTAAGGCGTGAAGTTGGGATAAATTAATGAAAACGATTTTTTTTAATCTATTTTGAATTATGTTTAGGCTATGGTGTGAGAAACTATATATTAGTATTTTGTGATTTAAATATTAATTCAAGAATACAAATAGAAGCATATTTATACACATACCAAATAAAAAAATTATGTAAAAATTTACGTGGTTCGACACGATTTATTTATGTTCACAGGTGAGTGAAATAATCTATTATAATCGTAAAAAGTACAACTATTAGATTAAAAATATCTCAAAACTCAACACCTTAATTCAAGCCTTAAAATAAATTTTATTTTTCCGCTCAAGAGTTATTTTTTCATACATTTTTACTATCTCTTTGATTTAACTCTCCATACAATAATTAGAATTATAAAACTCTATTTATAGTCAAACTTTAAAATCTTAATTCCAATATAATTATAAAACCATACACTTATTACACTTCTTATAGATTTATAACTCCAACCTAAGCCAAACATATGTAAATAAAATATTAATTAACAAAATATAAGGTACATATCCAATACCGTCGAGGTCTTTAAACAAAAAAAATGATCTCAAATAAGTTCATTCATTTACAAATAGATTAAGTTAGTATTAAAATAAATAACACGTTTAGCTAAATTAAATGCATTAATATTAATTTTTTTAAACACAAATAAAATACAAAACACACACACACACACACAAATGTGGCTGCATGGCGAAAGTCTTTGCAAGTTGTCGCAACAAAAATGGCTTTCTGTAACTAATGTGTATATATTCATGACATGATTGAAACGTATTATAAAAGTTCCGACGGCTAGAAATACAAGGGTTCGAATTGATAATTAGTTTAAAGGTTTTTTTTTTGTTATTTTTGAGTGTTTTGTTAAAAAATTAAATTAAATTTAAAATAAGTTATTTGGTAATTTAATTTTTAAATTAATTTTTTTTAAAATTAATTAGTTAGATAAAATGCTAATTTTTTTGCATTTTATTCAAAGTGAATAACTTTACTCTTATATAGATTTAATATTAACAATGATATGTAATTCGTAGTAGTAGCAAATAAGTTATGAATAAAGACTATTATTGTATTTTAAAAATGGTAAGAGTTTAAATAAAATATTTTAAAAATTTGTGTTTTGATTAAAATTTTTGAATTTTAAATTTTTTTTACTTTTTTGACAAATAAATAACATTAATTTTTTTAATATTTTTAGCGAAAAAATAAAAAGGACAAAGTTGACAATTGGGGCTTAAGAAAGTTGATCCCCTTGTCTGGGAATTTTGTGTCATATGCAAGTTTTGTTATTCTTTTTTCCCCCTTTTTTTCTTCTTTAATTTAAGGGACAGAAGTTGAACCCCTTACCCCACCATCATAACTTATGAAAGTAGTTTTTTTTTTTTTAATATAAATTCTCCAATTTTTATTTAAAAAAATTATGAAATTATCTTAAACACGCATAAATAAATTTTAGAATTTAGCACAGATACAGCTAATTATGTAATTGATTTCTTGTCTAAAAATTTTATTGTTTCATAAATTTTGTTGTTTGCTATGATTCAAGAATTAGGTGGGTCACACTTAATAATTGGAGCAAGTGGCTACAAAACGATAACGTTTTGCATTCTTTAAATTGGGACTTCTCATGAGATCTAAAAAAGATAGACAAAAAATGTATAAAAAAAATATTTGATGTTACATGTGGCATGTGTACTTAAATCAAAAAAGTAATTTTAGATTTTTAAAGTAGTGTCGAGTTTATTTTTTATTTATCATAAAAAATTTTAACGCGCGAGATCTAGTTAGACCCTAGAACAGATAAATTTATCTGTGCATTTTTAAAACATTTATAAAACACACATATAAATTTATCTATCTTACATAAATAAGTATATAGATAAATTTATCTGTATAAAGAATACTGTACATTTTCAAAACACGTATAAAACACACAGATAAATTTATCTGTCTTGCATAAATAAACATACATGTGCATTTTTAAAATATGTATAAAAAATACAGATAAATTTATCTATTTTTTATTGAAAGCACGCATAAATAATATAGATAAATTTATCTATCTTATTGAAAGTATGTATAAAGAATACAGATAAATTTATCTGTGTATAAAGAATACAGATAAATTTATCTGTGTATTTTCAAAATATATATAAAGAACACAGACAATTTTATCTGTGTTGCATTATCAGTGTTGATAAGCAGACAGATAAATTTATCTGTTAGGTATAAATAAGCAGACAGATAAATTTATCTGTTTGTATTATTTGTATTGATATGTAAACAGATAAATTTATTTGTTAAGCGTAAGTATGCAAACAGATAAATTTATTTATTTACATGGTATTTTTAGAAAAAATCACGCAATTGAATTTTAAACGATAAACAAATTTATCTGTATATTCTACATATAAATTTATCTATTTATATTAAATTTATCTATATTATAAATAATTAAACATGCATTACAATTTTTATTGATAAAACTTACCCACTCAGATTTATTTTTTTAGAAAGCCCCTATTTAAATTGGGAATTTCCATGAGATCTAAAAAAGTTGGACAGAAAATCTAAAAAAAAAATATTCAGTGTACATGTGGCATGCAATATCACATCAAACTTGTCATCAGGTAACGTGGAAAATCATTCAAAATTTGTCATTAAAGTAATGGCACTGATCGAATGGAATAACGTTGTATTTACTTATTTACTATTGTAATTTTTTTATTTTTAGATAAATTTTTTAATTATTTATTTAAATTATTATATTTTAAAAAAATTTCTCATTAAAATGAGCTAAAAAAGTAAAAATAAATTGATTAAAATATAAAAAAAATTCAAAAAAGACAAAAATAAACCAATAAGTCAAATTCTATGTAGCTTAACCTATGTTTGGACTAATTTTTTTATAAATTTTTTGACTTTTTAACTTTTTAAAAAAATAGATATAAAAATATGTAAAAAAAACCAACTGAAGCCAAACAAATAAGCTTTTCAAGAGGATTTTAAGAAAAAAAAACTCCTAAAAAAATTAGTCCAAACATTGGCTTATTTTCGTTTTTAGTAGACTTTTTTAATCTTTTGATTAGAATTTCTTATTTTTTGAGTTCATCTCGTCGAGACGATTTAAAAAAATAAAAAAATTAGTCAAAAGTTGAGAAAAGTTTAAAATTGACAAAAATAAACAAATTTACGGCATTTAATAATATTAAATTTTACTTTACAAAATTTATTACTGATGAGACATGAAGAATTTTGTCAATGTAAAATATAATTTGATACATTGTTGTAATATTAAATTTTAATTAATTGGCAATACCAAGTTACATACGTGACAAGATATTGGTGTGGATAAAAACTGGCTTATGAAAATAAAAGGCCACCCTACTCAAAATATGTATGCAATACAGGTCATTATATTGTACACATTTCCTTTTGTCCCCCTTTAGAATTTTTATAAATTTAATTGTTGGGAGAAATTCAACGCTACAATAAAATATACATATTCAGTGATCCAAAAAATATATCTTTATTAACATTCAACAATTACAATGAACTGAAATTTACAGGAAACGAAATACAGAAATTAACATGAATAGAATATGCAAATCGAGTCCTGCAAACGCAATTTCCTTAAAAATGATTCACTGCCTACCGAGAGTGTTGTAAGTTTTCCACCGGCGTTACTCTCTCCGGATAAGACGGCTGGAACGATCGTTGGAACAACACCAAGAATCGGCTACGAACGCATCTCGTCTGTCTTTCTCTCTCTCACACAGTTTGCAATCAGAATATGTATCTCACCTCTTCATTTTACATCTGTACTTGCTGCTATATTTCTCTCTTTTTCTGTCAGAAAACTAAATGGGATGACAGCTTTATATAAAATTTCTTTCATAGAGGAGTAACAAAAGAATCAATAACCAATGAATGGTATTAATTCTCAGAATTCATTTACCAATTGAATGGCCAATTTAATTGCAAATAAATTCTGCTATTGAATTTTGAAATTCAATGGTCAATTAAATTTACAAAATTTCAACAATTAATTATCATAAGTGCTTTCAAATCGAACACTTCGAGAGGTTAATAGGCAAATTATTAGATACGTTTAGAGTATCATGTAGGTGTTTGAATTCGAACATCAATTTTTAAATGCAAATCGAAATAAATATTTACTCACAAAAGTAAAAAAAATAATCGATACAGAAAATTTACGTGGTTCAGTCCTCACGGGCATACGTTCACGAGCAAAAGTGCAAATATACGGTTATAATAAATTATCTCCCTCACTCTTAGACGTAGGTAAGTTGTGTCGAACCACACAAATTTTTGAGTGATTTTTGTTTTAGTGTGTACATGGTTGTATTTCTATTTACGTTCGAAAATTGATAATTAAATCTCAACAGTAGGCGATAATACATGATGCGCGCTCTCGGTAAATAAAAATACCTAGTCATCCTTGTTTCTATATACACAACAAAGATGAACCCATTTTTATAAATCCAAATATTTTTGCTACGTAATCATTAAATGAAAAAATTACATAAATAATATCACATGATAATTTAGAACTATCCGACAATTACTTTAGTTAATACTAATTTTTGTTTCCACAAAATAAATATTACCATTTTTGTTCATATGACAGGTGTCATCCCCAGGCACTTGAACCGTGAATCACTTTTTCTCTACAATAATAATTTTAGAGTAATACTACAGGCACAATTTCAGTGTACAACTTCAGTCACAACTGCTGCGTTGTATACTTTTTTGTGCTTAAATAAAATTTAAGTACAAAAATAATGTACAATTCTTTTATTTAAACACAAAAACAGTACATAACTTAGCAGTTGTGACTGAAGTTGTGCAGTAGAGTTGTGTCGGTAGCATTATTCATAATTTTATGTTGAAACGCAAGATGTGCTGTAGTATACCATTTTATTTAAAATCAATCATTTTCAGCTGAAGTATACACCTTAAAGAAGTTTTACATGTTTAATATATTCACCTTTTTTATCGTCTGATTTTTAATTTTAGATTATTTTTATTTATTATTTTTTTTGAAGTTTTGAAAAAAGGCCATTTTTATAAATGTCGTTTTACATTTGCTTTCTAACTACCATAATTTTTTATAAATTTTTTGTAAAGAGTGAAAAAAATTAACATAAAATTGAATTACCAAAGGACCATTAAGTTGGCAACTAATATCCAATTTTAACTTTTTTTCCTACTTTCTGGGTAACTCTTTTTCACGCATCACATTTATTTTATTGTAATTAAAGGGGTGTTTGGCCAAATTTTTGTAATTAGTTTTTAGTTTTTTATTACTGATTTTAATTATAAATAATAAATTTTTTTAAATACTCACAATTTTTACTACAACTTATAATTATATATTTTTTTATTTTCACTATAAATTATAATTTTTACCAATCACTCACAAATTTTATTAGAAGTTATAATTTATAAACTGCTAGCAGTAGCATTTTTAAACACTATCTAAATACAATACAATATAAATAATATTACAATATATATATAATCTTATTTATTATTCTATGATACTTAAATAAGTTGTATCTTATATATTCTTCCTTGAGTTTCTTTTTGAAAACAATAACTTAGCCCCAACTTTTCTTAAAGAGAATAGAGAGATATTCATCTTGAGATCAGTGTTATAATCCAAAATTCTAAAAATTTTGAGACTTTTGTTGTTTGGTATGACGGATTATTGTCGGCATCATTATACTTTTGGCTTTTGCAGTTTTCATAGCGCATTTTAGCCGCCCCTCTTTTTCGTGGACGTAGGCCACCAACGCCGAACTACGTAAGCTCCTTTGTACTTGTAGTTGGTTTGTAATTGTTATTTATTTGTTGTTTGTAATATTAAAAAAAATATTAAAATTATTTTATATGCAGCAAAATATGAATAGATTAGTCGTTAATTTATTTTAAGTCTAACCAGTTACAAGGAATTATTTTAGGCGCGTAATTTTTTATGTGAAAAATCGCAACTCGAGTAAAAATTACAAGACTAATCTAAATTCAAGTAAATTAAGCACTATACAATGGAAAATTACAGGACCACTGTTGAAAATTTTAGGTCAAATTCAATTTGAGTTGGTATAGATTTCTAGTCTATCATGATTATTAAATTTGAAGAGTTTGAAAAAATCTAGATTTACACAAGTTTAATTAGTTTTAAACTCAACTACCACAAGTTTAATTAGATTATATCTATTTTTCTCTTTTATAAATATGATTATATATTCAGATAATTAGCGTGTGTAGATTGTTTCAGAGAAAAATTTGTGACAGTTAAGTGATTTGTAATCGTTTTTACATATATTAAATTTTGACACCCATAGATGTAGGTATATTGTCAAACCACGTAAAATTTGTCTCATTGTGATTTGTTTATAATTATTCTGAGCTTTTTTTACGTCAGCAAGTGGTATCAGAGTTTTTGTTAAAATTAATTTTTTTCTCTCTACTCAGATTTCGAAGTGATTAAAAATTACTTTTGAAGATACTAGAATTGATTAAAACGTGAGTTCTGTAAGAGCTCAATCCTGCGGTCACTTTACTCAAGGCCGACCGAGCTATCAATAAATCGCCGAACAGCTTGAATGTTGGGACGATGTCATCATGTTTGAGAGCATTAAATGAGATTTGATCGGTGTCGTACAACATTTAATGCGACCATACCGGTGTCATACAACATTTAATGTGATTGGATAAACGACATCTGCCATCGAGCGTGATGTGGTCGAGATGGACAAAATCATATAAGGAGCCCAGCTCGAGGTATAAACTGAGGTAATGTTTATGATGGAAAGACTGAGTTAGGCATGTCAACCTTACAAATGTCGTTTGCGTGTACAGGACTGATAGAAATGTTTTGCAGGAGGGCACGAATGATAAGAAATCATCATGAGAGTTGAAGAGAGAGAATAAGTTTTCTCTCTATAAAAGAAAAGGGCTTAGAAAGTTAAAAGTATGCACAATAATATTTTTCTAGCAAAAATTCTGTCAAATTACTTTATTAACATATTCATTCTCTTAAACATTTTTTGACTTCGTTATCAGAGTAGTTTTTGACGAATTATCACCGACTAGTTCACGTTTATTTACTGTGCAGGTGCTTGGATCATTAGTTGACTAAGTTAGACTGAATTCAATCTATCAATAAATATAATTTACAGAACACCCCATATACATATATATATATATACTTATTGTCTAGTGTTTATAGTGTTTGTGGCACACATTATGGTGTGCAAGTGTCAATTTTTTACAAAAATATTGTTGAATAAGAGAGGATGGGTGAGATGTGTAGAATTTTTTTTAAAAAAACTGAATTAAAAATTTTAGAATTTTAAGTAGGAAAACCTTGAAAGAGCAGCACGGAGTGCAAAATTTTTGAAAACTTAAAAATTAGGACAAATACAAAAATTTTATTAGTTACAAAAAATATGAGTCGGCTTCATTATCACCAAATAAGATGTTTACTTTATATTGTAGTATATATATATATATATATATATATATCGGGGTATTTGAGAATGTTACTGTTGGTAACATTTAGCTTCATGTTACGAATTTTAATTATAAATTATAATTTTTTTAAATACGTACTCAAAATTTTTACTACAATTTATAATTATTTTTTTTTCTATTTTAATTACAAATTATAATTTTTACTAAATACTCATAATTTTTACTATAAATTATAATTTATAAATTAATAATTTTAACAATTCCAAATGCCACCAATATTATCTTATATTTTGATTAAATCATTATTAACTTACTTTTATTAAATAAGTGAAAAATAAGAGTCATCTATTGTTTGATATTTATATTTATTAAAAATAACACCGTATCACTTAAATAGTACTATTATGCTATGACTTTATAATTTGTCATTTTAAAATAATAATAATTTAGTAGTTTTAAAGTATTATATGTTATTTAGTAGTTTTAAAATATTATATATCATTATTTTTAGGTGTTCTTATTTAATTATATAATAATTTTTTATATATACAAAATAATATTAAATTACTTTTATTAAATAAATAGAAAACAAAAATAACTTGTTTAATATATATTATGTATTGTATTTATTAAAAGGGTAAATTATACTTACACCGCTTGTATTTAAAGGTAATAACACTGACACTTCCTCTATTATCTGAAATATTTATTTTTTTATATTTTTATTTTTGTAACACTTATGTCCAAAAGTTAACTTTCATTAATTTTTCAAACGAAAATTACTGTGTATTACTGTTGAAATAGTTTTTTTAATTTTTTTAATTTTTTTTTATTTAATTACAAAATCTTATTTAAAAATTTCTACTTAAGAAATAAAAAATTACTAATTTTTTTTATCAAAATTAAAAACTTAAAAATTAAAATAAATTATCAAATTAAATTTTATGTTACTTATTTTTGTATTTAGTAATTTTTTTATTAGAAATTTTTAAATAAAATTTTCTAATTAGACAAAAAAAACTAAAAAAATTAATTAAAAAAATATTTTAACAGTGTTTGCATTTGAAAAGTTACCGGAAGTTAACTTTTAAAACTAAATATTATAAAAATAAAAATGTAAAAGAGTATAATAATATTTTAAAGAATAGAAAAAATATCAATATTATTATCTTTAAATACAAAGATTATAAATATAATTTACTCATAGTAAAAATATTATTAAAATAAACCGACTAATACTTGGAAAGTCCCTAATAATCTTCCTTCTACTAAGCTTCCGATTTGCAACTAACCTAATTTTTTATTTTTTTTACACTTTTTGTGTTTTTAACTAAAAAATTAAATTAAGTTTAATGTTAGTTATTTGATAATTTATCTTTTAAGTTAATTATTTGGATAAAAAGTTAATTTTTTTATTTTTTGTTTAAAGTGAATAATTATATATATTTATAAATTTGATATTAACAATCATATTTTGTTGGTAGTAGTAGTAAATAAGTTATGAATAAAAATATATTATCATATTTTAAAAATGGTGAGAGTTTAAATTAAATATTTTAAAATTTTATATTTTAATTTAATTTATTAATTTTTTAGCTTTTTTTTTGTCAAACGAACAGCTTTGACATTTTAGCATTTTTAGCTAAAAAACCAAAATTACTAATAAGGACCTAAGCTTTTGTTTGTAATGTCAAAAGATTTAATTTTTAAAAAGTATATTTTAAAAAAAAAATAAAAAAATAAGATTGTTTGAGATAATTTTTTATAATAGCTTTTTTTTATTTTTTACCTTTTATTAAAATATCTAAAAAATTCTTATTTTTTACTTTTGAATTATATAGCTTGAGATATTAGTATGCATTTTTTTATTTTTATGAGAAGAGTTAAATTTTTTAATTGAAGGTATTGTAATTATTTTACTCTAAAAATAAGTTAGTATATTTGGGATATGTAAGCTTTTTTTTCTTGAAAAAAAAAAGTAAAAAATGTTAGTAACTTTTTAGGGAGGCCAAACAGTGTAGCTTAAAAGTCGAGTTATTTTTGGCAAAAAAGTCAATTTTTAAGAGAGCTCAAACAGGGCCTATCCTCCGTCGCTTTATAGTATTCTTAGGCCTTGATTGATTTGCATGTTTTTTTGATTTTTTT
>JAOTRH010184435.1:0-10287 GCA_034768845.1 Heliamphora exappendiculata | reverse complement strand
CGGGTTAGGGTCTCACATGAATGATTTGACAAGAAAGATATAAAGATTAAATAAATAAAGAATGAAAAGGTGTCGAATACAAAAATAAAAAATAAAAATAAAGGGGGTTATAACATGATTTGATTGTAATTACATATAACATGTCATTCATACCTCACAAATCATGCATTGCACTTTGATTAGTCTTATCCTACGAGTTTCGGTTCACGTTGGTTGCATCAAACATTTTATAGGTTTAAAGAAGAAGGCAAAAATGCGATATGAAGTTTGGTGAGGGATTAAAGTAAACGAAGAATGAAAGATGATTGTAGTTTGTGATTCTAAGTAATATATTTAGTATTTTGAAATTTGTAACATCATTGGTAACTCGTGGATGCTTGTATGGAAACATACATTTGTGTCTCGTTATTTATATATGTTTTAAAGTGTAAAGAACAGAGTAAGTTTTTCTTACGTAATAGTGTGGATATTAAGGATTGTTTTGAGTTGATGAAACCACCGTGGTGGGGAAATTATGAGTTATGTGATTGTTAAGTTGTGATTGTGATTTGGAATCTAGGCAGTACCTTGAGTATATAATGATATTTGGATTCTACAGGTTTACAGAAATTTGTGGATAGTTCAAAAAACAGAGGAGACTCCGCCCAAATTTTTAATTTTTATCCTTGGATTATTTTGTAAATCTGGGAATTATTTCTTTTTCAAATGGGTTAAGAAAATTCAAAGGAACATCATTGAAGTAGTTCTGGTCATAAAACGGGATCTAATGTGGGTATCACACACCTCAGAGCCGAGAGCGTGACAATTGGTTTTTTTTTAATATAAGTTTTTTGTTCATAGTTTTAGATGAAATTGAACACATTAATATAGAATTATATTTTAGTAGGTTTGTCTTGACTATGAAAAATTATATAATTTTAACTCATATGCTAGTACACTTAGTGCGTATTAAATAAGACCCTCTAAGAGTAAGTATTTTTATAGTAATTGCATAATATAATTAATACCTCACAACTATTATGAGTTCTTATGCTCTTAATCTTAAAATAATTAATAAGCACATATATTTAGTGTTTGTTATTTTAATTCATGAAAAAGTGAGATCTTTCATAGGTAAATAAGTTTGGTGATTTGAATAACGGTATTATGTATATGATAAATATTAACTATTAATAAAATCCACGTTTTGATATAGGATTGATGATACTCGAATTGAGAAAGTGAAAAGTGTTAAAAAAAATTATAAGTTTTGATTATGTCAAACCCTAGATATGAATTTTGTATGAAGCATGTTAAATAAATTAAGTGAAAAGTGTTAAAAAATTATAAGCGATCGACCAAATAAAATTAATAGTAACTTAATTTAATTAATGAGTATATATAATTTTAACATAGAGAGATAAATAAATATTTAATAACAGGAAGCTTAAAAATAATTTTTTTATATAAGACTAAGAGTGCAATTATAATTATTTAGTGGCATAAATTATAATTTATAAAATTAAAAATTTAATGCAGATTAACTTAGAATTTTTAATTTTATAAGGAGTTCGAATTTTACCAACTCCTTAGGTACTTACTGTATCCTATTTATATGCACCTTAAACTCATTAGCAATTAGGATTTCCATAATACACTTGTTAGTTAAGAAAATGCAGAGCTACCTAATGAGAAAGTTTAGGTCACCAAAATCAGAGCCCACTATGTGTTCATCAACAGACATATACAACAATACGACAAAAAACTTGATGGCGCAGTTAAATTTTTGTTCGTGTGTGCATCTATCCAAAAGTTTGAGTTCATGTGTTGAGAAAAGATCAAAGTAGTGAGATCTCAAAGGTATAACTATTGTTCCACTGTATAAAATTTAATCGAGTTTTTAATTTTATTTTTGGTACAATCTATATGCGTTATTATTGATTCCAAAGATTCCATTTCCAATTATAGGTATTATTTTACTACATGAATTAAGATACATACACATGTTTTCTGTTATGATTATAACTCCATTATGTAAATTCCAAAACACAGTATTCTAGACTTTATGATGTTACACGACAATATCAAAATAATTACATTTGACTCACAATGCTCAAGCGTTCAAGCCGACACCTTCTATGTTCTTGACTCTGCATTTATACTTTAAATGCTAGACATTAGTGCAGAGTAAAAATATTTAACTTCTAGTAAATATGTATTGTGTGTTAGAGAATAAATGATGCATTAACTTATATAACTGAAACAAAGTTTTGTTACAACCACCTACTTCGACACTTCTAACAGAATTAAATGTAACAAATTGCAAATTCATTTTTCTCTTTTAAAAATACTTTTAGCGCACCCATTTATACAGAATACACGTATTACAAAATTAATGTTAGTCAACGCGACACTTGGTTTTTCCCATGAATTGTGCCAATCAAGCATTGAGATCTTGAAGGTATAATGACTGTTCTGCCATATTAAATTTAATCGAGTTTTTAATTTTATTTTTGGTATGATTTGTGCGCGCTTTCATTGGTTCTTAGCAGTCCGTTCCTAACTATAGGTATTATTCTATGACATGAATTAAGATACAAACACATGTTTTCTGTCATCATTATAACTCAATTACATGAATTTCAAAATACAATATTCTAGACCTCATGACGTTGCACGACAATATCAAAATAATTACCTTCAACCCACAATGCTCAATTGTTAGAGTCAACACCTTCTATACTCTTTGACTCTGTATTTATACTTTAATTGCTAGACATTTGAGGCGAGTAAAAATAATTAACTTCAGGTAAATATGTATAGTGTGTTAGAGAATAAATGATGCATAACTTATATAACTAAAACAAAGTTTTGTTACAGCCTCCTATTTAGACACTTCTAACATAATTAAATGTAACAGATTGCAAAATCATTTTTCTCTTTTAAAAATACTTTTAGTGCACCCATTTATACACATTACATGTGTTACAAAATTAATGTTAATCAACACGACACCTGGTTTTCCCTATGAATCGTGCTAACCAAGCATTGAGATTTCGAAGGTTTAATAATTGTTCTGCCGTATTGAATTTGTGAGACCCTGAACCTTTTCATTTTTAGTTGTCTATATATATAACGTGTTTCTTTCTGTATATGAATAGCCTCGATGCATGAGTTATGCTTTTCAGTTGTAGAACAGCATGTATAAATGTGTTTTACGCTTTTCAGGGTTTGGTAGAGGCTTGTTTGGCTTGTGTTTGGACCAAAAATCTTGTTTTGCTTCGGAAAACACACTGCCCAGCAGCTCGGTCGACTAGAGGGCTTGGCCCAGTCAACTAGACCAAAAATTTTGAGTTTGGTCAACTAGACATGGGGGTTCAGTCGACTGGACAGTAGCTTTTTGGCGTTTCTATAAATATCCCAGTGGTGGACATATTTGTTAAAAACCTTTCTTGGAAGCTAAGTTACCCCGTTTCTTTGCCTTCTTTCTAGCTTTGAGGCCCCGGGGCTTAGTTTTTTGTTGGTTTCTTTGTGGATCCTTGCTATCGGAGACGTGGGCTTCTCATCCATCTGGATAAAATCTCGTTTCGACGAGGTTTGATTTGTGAGGCTTCGAGTTTTGACTATCTGAGGTAGGATTCTAGATCCTTCTGCTGTATACGGGTAATATATGTGATTATATGTGTTTTCACCGAGTAGAAAATACATCAAACATGATTTTCATGTGTAAACCTTGGTTTTGGGTAAAAGTGGGTTTTTTACGCTTTTTCTTGGTTGTATACATGTTTTGGATGTGTGGTATCCGTAGTTCTCCAAAGGAGGTTTGAAAATTGGGTGTTTTGTGAAAATGGTGGAAAAATATATTTTTGGAGGTTTGGAGCTAACCCGTAGGGTTGAGTCTCACCTTTTAAACGTTTTGTTGAAAATGGTTGTTGATCTCTATGTTTGATGGATTGAATCATTTTATACATGTGTTGTATAACTATTTTTGGATTTTCGTAGTTGAGCTACAATGGGTTTTTAAATATTTTTCCTAGATGTACCGCGATAGTGTGTGATTTTGAATTGGGCATCTATTGCTCCTTGTTGAAAGTCCAAAAACGTGCGCATAGTGGGTTCGCTACGGTCCCACGGGTTAATTCCCGTAAACATGGTTTGGTTATACTTCGTCCATCAGTCGCGAAAATATGTAAAGAAGTCTGGTGCCCCGTGAGTGGCTTTATTATTGTAGCTCCGTATAGAACTTTTCATTACCTAGCAGGCCTTAAGTGGTTCAGGGCTAGGATAATGGGTAGGAGTCTATAGTTGTTACCTTTGTCTGTGTGGCAGAGTCGGTATATAGGATTATATTTTATCTTTCTTCTCGGCTGAGTGGCCCGAGTGGATCTTACTGTTTATTTACAGCTTTCCCTTAACTATGGCATGATATCTATTAGGATGATATACATAGTTTGAAGGATGAAAAATGTGGGATTTTACGAGATAAAACCTTTTTGAGACTTATGTTAGTCTGACGAAAAACTTGTGGTTTTGGAAAGAAAATCTTTTTGGCTCCTGTGGTTGAGCCCGTATGCCTATGATTGCATAGCCTACTTTACAATTTTACTATCTATTTTCTATTGGGCTTCAGCTCACGATGTGAGATTTTGGTTAAAACCTTTTCAGGTGAGCGTGAGGAGTTGACTTAGCTTCCTATGGTAGCAGAAGACTAGTTGTAGTTTCCCTGTTTTGACATATACTTTTACATGTGATGCTTGTTTTAGAAGGTGAGTTTTGTACGCCTTGTGGCCATATATTTGTTCATGTATGAGATTGTACGTTTATAGTTTATGAGAGTTGAACCGTGGGAATTTTTATCCAAATATTAAATATTTTTTAGTTGATGGTTTTCCAACTGTAAATTTTATTTTCTCAAATGGTGTTTGGGTGGGCTTTCGCGTGACCCTGGTGTTTGGGGCGTGATAACTTGGTATCAGTGCTCAGGGTTCGAATACCTTAGGGCAATGAGAAAGAGGGTACATCACCTTGTGAGGATGTATGTGTACTTGATTGCATGTGTTCAAGAGTTTTCTTACATAAGCATGATAGCCTGTTTAGCTTGTGGTGTATACGTGGGTATGGAGGTTGGACCTTAGGATTGATTAGTCTTGCCTTCGGGCGTTTGAATTAACAAACTTGGGAGCTATGTTAGAGACGTATTTTGCAGACGTAATTTCTAGCTAGGAATCTAAGTAGGTTATCTAGATGGACGAGTCTTTCTTGTTCGTTCTCCTCGATATGTGAGATGTGATGACATGATCTAAGTGGCTATGTGTTAGGATGCTTATATGTGATACATCTTTTATGTTAGCAATAACATGTTGTATGGATGCTTATCCTGTTATGTTCCTTTTGTATAGAATTATGTCCACACGGGGAGGACGAGGTCGTGGACATGGTTCTGGCCGAAGGGACGTTCTAGTCCCAGATATTGGAGATGCTAATGCACTCCATGGACTTATTGATGGAAACCTGATGCGTGAGATGGTAGGCTCCATTCGGCAGCTGGCTAAGGCCTTTAGGGGGAGAGAGAGAGTACCTGAGCTAAGGGCGATGGTTGCGATGCGTGAGTTTTGCCGTTTGGACCCTCCTACCTTTTTTGGGGATCCTAACCCCACGGTAGCCACGAAATGGATGGAGCTGGTTATTAGGATCTTTAATACTCTTCAGATTGAGGAGGATGATCTATGGGTTTCATTTGCTGCTTTCCAGCTGAGGGGGAGTGCTCATATGTGGTGGAAGTTTGCCAAGGCCACAGTGAGAGGCACTTGAGAGGGATTCACGAAGGTATTTATGACGAAATACTTTCTAGCGACTTTGAGGGATCGTTACAGGGAGGACTTTCTTTTCCTGACTTAAGGGACGATGTTAGTGGTTGAGTATGAGGCTGAGTTTACTAGCCTGTTTCGGTTTGCAGAAGAGATTGTGCCTACTGATGAGTTCCGTATGAAGCGGTTCGATAGGGGTTTGAGGCCCACTATCTAAGACAGAGTGGCATCCTTTAGGATGCAAGTTTTTACAGAGTTAGTGGAGACCATCATGAAGATGGAGGATACTCTGAACGAGACGCATAGAGACAGGGACTGTAGGGGTCAACAAGGTGGGGGACGCGTACAGGATTGGGGACATAAGGACAAGTGTTAGCGGACATTTGGTCTGAGTTCTTATCCAGTGGGGTTGTATCAGCCACAATCTTTTGCACCTACAGCTCCCGTAGCTTCAACGGGAAGGTCAGATCTGAGAGAGCTTCTTTATCACATATGCCAATAGCCAGGGCATCGTGCGGTATAATGCCAGAGATCAGCGCCTGTCCGGGCACAATCGCAGTCGTAGACGTAGGGGAGGGAGCCAGTGGTATGTTTTGAGTGTGGCAAGTCAGGGTACATCCGAAGGAATGGTCCCAGAGGAGGGAGCATGCGGAGTACAGCTGGAGTACCTGTCACTCCATCGGCCTAGGTATGCCAGCCATCTAGGTTTGTAGAAGGGGGCGCATCAGTGCAATCCGACAGACATTCTACAGTTCAGGGCCATAGTGGACAGGCCAAAGCTTATGTTCTTGCAGATCCCAGTTCATCCAGAGCACAGGTTGTACCCGATACTGCTACTACCACCTCCATGATCAGAGGTACTCTTCTAGACTATAGATCATGGGCCAGTGTTCTTCTCAACACCAGAGCATTGAATTCGTTTATATCTTCTGCTTTTGCATCTGCATTGGGGTTGAAAATAGACCAGTTGGGTAGTGCTTTGAGCATGGAGACCCCAGTCAGTGGGAGTGTGACGTTGAGTCTTGTCTGTAGATCCTGCATGTTGGAGTTCACCAACCGTTGTTTAGAGTTCAATTTTATTATTATAGACATGACCACGTTTGATGTCATCCTAGGGATGGATTGGCTGATCACCTATCGTGCCTTTATGGATTGCGATCGATGGAGGGTAACAATTTGTATACCGACGGGAGATTATTTTTTCTTTGTGGGAGATCGGGATGGGGGTTTGATCTCTTCACCCAGCGCTGTACAGAACCAAGGCAACCTGGGTTTCCTATTTTCAGCCCTTATGTCGGATGAGGTAGTTGGGATTCGAGGAGAGTTACCTCTAGTGGTTTGTGACTACTCAGATGTCTTTCCTGACGATATGTTTGAGTTTCCACCGAGCCGCGAGGTAGAGTTCTCTATTGATCTAGTTCCCAGAGCTGCTCCCATATCTATACCTTCTTATCGTTTTTCACCCGTTGAGTTGTGTGAACTCAAGGTACAGCTTCAGGAGTTGCTAGACAGGGGGTTTATACGCCCGAGTACTTCACCGTGGGGAGCTTATGCTCTTTTTTGCTAAGATGAAGGATGGATCCTTAGGATTGTGTATCGACTACCGAAAGCTGAATCAGGTGACAGTGAAGAATAAGTATCCGATGTCGAGGATAGGTGATTTATTTGATCAGCTAAAGGGTTCGAGTTGCTTATCGAAGATTAACTTGAGATTAGGATACCACAAGTTGAGGATTAAGGATGAAGACATAGTGAAGACCGCCTTCCAAACTCGCTATGGTCACTATGAATTTCTAGTTATGCAGTTCGGTCTTACGAACGCTCCTACCACATTCATGAGTTTGATGAACCAGTTCTTCCATCCTTATTTGGATAGTTTTGTCTTGGTGTTTGTGGATTATATACTTATATATTCACCCACGATGGAAGTGCACGAGGATCACCTACGTATCGCGCTATAGATTTTGAGAGAGCATCCCTTGTATGTGAAGTTCGACAAGTGCGAGTTTTAGATGTCTAAGGTGAGGTTTCTTGGATACGTAGTGTCGACAGACAGGGAAGATGTGGATTCGTCGAAGACTGATGTTGTGACCGGTTGGGAGCGACCGAAGAGTGTCTTTGAGATTCATAGTTTTTTGGGTTTGGTAGGCTACTACACATGGTTTGTGAAGGAATTTGCAAGACTTGCTGCACCGATGACGCATCTAATGCGGAAGGGAGTTGTGTTTGTTTGGAGTGAGTCCTGTGAGTTGGCATTTCAGGAACTGAAGACGAGGTTGACTAGCGTGCTAGTGTTGATTATCCCAGAGTGAGGCTTAGGGTATACAGTATACTGTGATGCATCACATGACGGTCTTGGATGTGTTCTACTGTAGAGGGATAAAGTTGTAGCCTAGGTTCTCGATAGTTGAAGACGCACGAGAAGAACTACCTGACACACGATTTGGAGTTGGCAATCGTGGTCTTTGCCTTGAAGACATGGAGTCACTATCTTTATGGTGAGCATTTCGAGATTTTCTCTGATCATAAGAGCTTAAAACACTTGTTTTTGCAGAAGGACTTGAACTTGCGCCAACGACGATGGATGAAATTGTTAGAGGGTTATGATTTTGACTTACAGTACCACCCAGGGAAGGCCAATGTTGTGGAAGACGCGCTCTGTAGGAGATCTCACGGGTCGTTAGCTTCTGTGGCTATACGTGAGTAGGACATGCTTGGAGAGGTTGGGGAGTTTGATCTGTGTCTCGGGGAGACAGTGACGGGTGCCATCCTATTTTTAGTAGTTACTCGACCAGCGTTTATAGCACGTGTGCTAGAGGTTCAATAGAAAGATCGGGAGGCTCAGATGATACGAGATCGTATTGCTAGTGGAGAGGATACAGCGGGATGGATTGTGGTTTCAGATTAGAGTCTGTGGTTGGCTGGGAGGTTGTTTGTGCCAAAGTCATGCCAAGCTGATCTACTACGTGAGTGTCATCGTTCTCGCCTTGCAGTGCATCCTGGAGGCACGAAGATGTGCCATAACCTACGTCGTCAGGTCTATTAGACAGGAATAAAGTGGGACAAGATCCAGTTTGTTTCTCGGTGCCTTACCTGTAAGAAGGTGAAGGCAGAACACCAGAGACTGGCAGGATTGCTGCCGTCCTTACCCATATCAGAGTGGAAGTGGGAGAACGTCATGATGGATTTTGTGTCAGGACTTCCTCGATCACCTAGGGGACACGACGCCGTATGGGTTGTGGTTGATAGGTTAACAAAGTCTGCACACTTTCTTCCCATCCGAGTGAAGGATTCGGTGGAACGACTGAGTAGCTTGTATGTCAGAGAGATAGTCCGGTTGCATGGAGTACTAGTGTCTATTATTTCTGACCGAGACCTGCGCTTCACATTGTGCGTTTGGAAGAGTCTTCAAGAGGCTTTGGGGACGAACTTGATGTTCAGTACCGCTTTTCACCCCCAGATGGATGGTCAGTCTGAGAGGACTATACAAATTCTAGAGGATATGCTGAGGGCTAGTGTCCTTGATTTTAGAGGTTCTTGGGAGGATCATCTACCATTGGCAGCGTTTGCATACAACAACAACAATCAGTCCTGTATTGGGATGGCACCGTAAGAGGCTTTGTATGATAGACCGTGTAGATCGCCCGTGTGTTGGACAGATGTGGGAGAGACCACAGTTTTGGGACCCGACATGGTACGAGAGATGACAGAGAAGGTTATCGTGATTTACCAATGTCTTATGACAGCTCAGAGCCTTCAAAAGAGTTATGCAGATCAGAGGAGGCGACCTTTAGAGTTTGCAGTGGGGGATCATGTGTTCATGAAGGTCTCACTACGTAGAGGTTTGATGAGGTTTGGTCATAGCGGGAAGCTATCACCGCGCTTCATTGGACCATTTGAGATCCTCGACAAAGTTGGATAGGTCACATATCGTTTGACTTTTCCACCTTAGTTAGCATCTGTGCATAATATGTTCCACGTATGCTTCGGAGGTACGAGCCTGATCCTTCACATGTGTTAGATTGGGTTGAACCGCGGGTTAATGAGGATGCCACTTATGAGGAGCGTCCAGTGGGGATTCTTGATACAAAGGAGCAGGTGCTACGAGAGAGAACGATTGCTTATGTCAAGGTCCTATGGCTTCATCACGGGGTTGAAGAAGCGACATGAGAGCTCGAGTTTGGGATGCATGCTAGATACCTAGACCTGTTTACCTCGTGACCTTGTTGCGAATTTGGGGGGTGAAATTCCTTAAGGGGGGAGAGTTGTGAGACCCTGAACCTTTTCATTTTGAGTTATTTTTATATACATGATGTGTTTCTTTATGTATATGAATAGCCTCGATGCATGAGTTATGCTTTAAAGTTGTAGAACAGCATGTCTAAATGTGTTTTACGCTTTTCGGGGCTTAGTGGAGGCTTCTTTGGCTTGTGTTTGGACCGAAAACCTTGTTTGCCCAGCAGTTTGGTTGACTGGAGGGCTTGGCCCAGTCGACTGGATC
>JAOTRH010184404.1:0-11875 GCA_034768845.1 Heliamphora exappendiculata | reverse complement strand
AAAAATCTCAACAAAATATTATTTGTGCAATTTACTAAGAATTTTTATAATATATATTATTATACATAAATCTTTAAAAAGTTATAGCAAAATATATAATTTCTTAGGCCCACAAATAAAATAAATTAGGCTTAACTTACATTAAATAAAATAATATAAAATACAAAATTTTAATTGAACTTTTAAAATAAAAAAATATCACTAAAAAAATAATATTTTCATCAGTTGCTAATTTCACGAAACTATCTGCGACACATTACATTATTCTAATAGTGACTTTTAATTTTCTTAGATCATTGATAATTAAAGTGTTTAACTTTTTTTTTTCATTTCTATCGTACAACTGATATATTGCTCCATTTATTTGTTTTAGTAGCTTTTTTATTAGATCAATTATATCATAAAAAAATATGTGGATATTATTATTATTAGTTGAAGAAGATATATTAAAAATGGATTATAAAAATTTAATGAATAAATTTATATCTAAAAAAAAACAAGTGAAATTTAAAAACAAAATATAAAAATAAACTTAAATATAAAAAGCCTCCATTTGAAAATCTTGTCTAAGATCCCCAACATCGTCGGGCCGCCCTTGGTATTGATGTGGGCATAAGGAGGCTCTCACGCACATACAAGCCGCCAACCAAATTGGTTCAACTCATATATAATTTTTGTGATTCTCTTAAGCCCACTGTTGATGACCTAACAACCACCAAAAATGAAGAAGAGATTTTAAATTGGTGAGAACAAGATTTTCTCTGCAAAAATTTCATTTTAAATACAATAGCGGATGACTTTTGTGACTATTATTCCTCTTTTGACACGGCCAAAATTATTCATGATGCACTTTAGAAAAAAATATGACACTAAAAAGGTTGACACCAACAAATATGTTGTTAGTTGTTATCTGAAATTTCAAATGAATAATGACAAATTCGTAGTAGTCTAATCTCATGATATACAAAAAGTTTCACATAAAATCGGTAAATAGAATAAATTGAACCATTTACAATTTTGCCTTAATTTCAAAAATAACTCTAATAGTCTTAGAATTTTTCCCCAAAATTTTCCAAATTTTATCACAAATATTTTTAAACTATAGATTTTTTTAATTAAACAAATAATTTAACTTGGACAAACTAATTAATGCATTTGTGCTTATTTTTATATGAAAATATAATTACTTGTCACTACGTAGACTAATGTGATAAATTGAATAAAATTTTAGTAAACATTTGCCACAAATACAATTACATATTTTATAATAATAATTTTCATTAGGAGAGAAGTTGGACTAATGAGTTTTAATGACGAGTCAAAAATATCGTCACTAATAATACTTTTTAGTTACAACATATTTGTTGTTATTAAAATTATTGTTACTAATTTTTTTGACACCAACTCAGTTTCCCTCCTCACGTTTAGTAACGAAATTTATATGATAAGTAAAAAATTATTACAAGAGCATAACAATACATTTATGACAACAATTCGAATTGTCACAAAAAATTTGTCCATTGAGAGTTAATGATAAGTAATAATTTTTGTAATTAATAACTACTTTTTAGTCACATATCTAGGTTGTCACAAAATTATTGCCACTAAAGCTCTTTTGGTGCCAATTTTTTTTCCGCCACACATTTAGTAACAATTTATGTGACAATTTGGACTCTTGTCACAAAAATACTCACTTTTAGTGATAATTTTACATTTGTTACATTTTTTGTCACTATAACTCAATTTTCTTGTAGTGATCTCGGTTAAACATCGAGTTTTACAATTTTTGTAACAGTGGGTCAACTGTAATGCATTTCGAACTTTTTTCGTATAGAAAAGACCAAGACATAAGCTAAGATCTTGGGCTGTTTTATCCCGAGAATAGCGTAGCTACAACTATTTGCACAAAGAATGTAAAATTGCAAAACATATTAAAAAGAGCAACCTAGTTCATAACTCTTCCCATCTCCAACTACCTTTTTTTGTTTTGGTATTTTTGATTGCTTGTTCAAACAATTTGTAAATAATCCGTTCAAATATATTTTGGGTTTTGATTAATATAATATAATATATTATTATATAATATAATATATATGTACCTATAATTTTACACACAAAAAAAAGGTGGCATGACTCTTCCCCTTCACCGTTAAACAAGTCCGCCCGTGCAACCCATAGATTATTTTAACACTAGTCAGGGTTTGGCTGTATTTGGGCGTGGGCATCAAAGAGTCACAATCCATACATTATTTAATAGGGATTTTTTTATTATTGGCACCTAAAAGTAATTATATATATAAAGAAAAAAAACTATTAACAAAAATAATAAATTAAATATTTTCAATACACTCAACGGCAATTTTGTACATGCGAAAGTGTTTCCATTAATAATAGATCTTGTTTGGTAACGTTTATGCCTTTTTTTTTTTTTTAAATTTTTGTAAACTATAAATAAAAATATATTTAATAATTATTTTTATTTTTAAAAAAGTATAATAAATTTTTAAAATTTACTAAATTCTTGTAAACAAAAAAAGCATTTTTATTTGTTTTGTAAACTATTTCTCATTTTATATTTTCTCTTCCACTTTCAACCACCTCATTCAACCACCATCTTTGGTTACCATCTTCAACTACTAACTCCGGTCACTATCTTGGGCCACCACCTCCAATCACCATTGTTATTTTTTTCTATCATCACTGACAAATACTTTTGACCATAATCTGGTCACTCATTCCATCACCACTTTTAACCATTGACCACCACTTCCACCTCTATCCACCACCTCTAATCACCAACTGTCACATTCCCCTAGTAGGTCACATTGTCGGCCATTACCATCGTTATCATATTTGACTACTATTTTTATCCATTGACTACCACCTCCACCCAATGACAACACTTTTTGGCCACCATCTTCATCATTACATATGCCTATTATTTTTGACAATTTCTCTCCTTATTTGCTTGCTAGATCATCTCCATACGCCGATGTCGCCTACCATCGTCACCTTGGCTACTATGGACATCCCCACCTCCAACAATTTTCTTGGCTAACTCTCTTTCAGTTGGTGGCCTCTTACAAGCATTATTTATTTATTCTAAAATATAATTATGCAAAAATATCTATATTTTAAACATATTTTTTATTTTTATTTTCTATAAAAAAAAATTATTGTACACAAAAAATAAAAAAAATTATAAATGTTATCAAATGCAGCCACAAATAATTTCATTTGAAATGTTGAGCATTTGGTGGTAAATCGCTATATGGTATATTCTAAATGATCAAGAAAAATCAAATGAACATTCACAATAGGCTTTGTCAAAAATTATATATATATAAATTGTACCACGCAGTCCTCTTCTTCTTCTACAATTGGTCATTTTAAAAAAAATATTTTTTATCTATCTTATGCACTTGTTAACTTGTTTTTTTTTTTTATATATGGGTGTTTTCCAATTTTAAAAGCCAGAATAAATGTGTGAGAAGTAAATTAAATGAAAACTGGGAAAGGCTCAAGAAATATGTGAATTTATGTGTACAAATTTTTTTTAAAAATACATGTGAGTTTGTGTATGGAGAGAGAATGTCACATGGGACATTTTAATCATTTCGGATATTTTTGCCATGTTGAACATTTTGGTCATGTAGAATATTTTATAAAAAAAAAATTAATCTATTTTATTATATAGATGCATATGAGATATTTTAGCCATCTAGTACATTTTTGTCATGTTTGGCATTTTAGTCATATATGTAGGATACTTTTGAAAAAGATAATCTATATATAAATAGATATATTTGAGTTTGTGTGCAAGAGTGTGAGTGTCACTTGGACAATTTCAGGCATGCTGGATAATTTTATTGTAGAAAATGATCAATTTTTACACTATACTTTTGTATGAATACAATTTTTTTGTCATTAATTATTAAGTAAAGTTACAAAAATGCCTTTGTTTTTATAATTTTTGTATGTTTACATTTAGAAAAAAGTTAATCAAAAATCATAAAATAAATGGTCTAGTTTACTCAAACATGAAATGAAAATATTTAAGAATAATCTCGATCTTGCCCAGTTAGACCAATTCAATTTTTTTTTTTTTTTTGTACAATTGGATTGAAATTCTGGTCACAGTTTCTTATAGGAAAAGGTAATAATACTAAGGCAACGTGGAGGATAGCTTTTTTTATATAGTTTTTTGTTTTTGTTTTTTTGTAAAAAAAATTCTATGTTAGTTCAAACAATGATATTCTTTAGATCTATTTTGTTATAAAAAAACAGAAAAGTATAAAACTCTGACCAAAAACTAAAAAAAGTTAAAATAAGATGACAAAAAGCCACTTTATGGCTTTTATGTGGTTATTTTTTGTCTTTTATGAATTTTTTAAAACTTTTTTCAAAACAGCTATAATTTTAAATATGTTTTATCATGATGAATTAAGAAAATAAAAAAATAGCCCAAAAATTCAAAAAAATTCATAAAAGACAAAAAAGAAATCACAAAAAAAGTCATAGAAAAACTAAACCAAATAGAGCCTAATTATCATCTTTGAATATATTTGTTTGCATTTCTTTTCCCATTATATCTTTAAATGAAGCTTGCCCCCACATTAACAATCAATTTGAACAAGACTTGTTTCAACAATCACAAGCACATTCATGATGTTGGAGCAAACTTTCAATATCCTAAAATTATATCTATAATTTTAGTCAAAAAATATCCAAATAGGTAAATATCGAAATAGACTCTAAATTAAAAATTTTAATATCGAATAATCAAAATAAAACTCGGTAATATTTCTAAAATTAGTTTTAGAATTATACATTTCGAAATCTGATTTGATGATTTCGATTGCTGCAACAATTTTCAGTCAACAATCCGCTGTAATTTCTAACTTCTAGTCAAATATCTGACACGAGCCTTCTAATATATTTTCGAATGCTAAACACGAATGTAGTGTGTGCTATGATCTATTGTGTTCTTTAAAACCTTCTTGATTTGTCTTAGAATTCTCAAAGAACGTAAAAACTCTAGCAATCTAATTACTGACTGAATAATATGAATTATTGTATTAAGAACAGCATATAAATAAGATACAACAGGGACTTGTGGAGTAAATATGACTTCGACTCCCAATGTAATTGTAAAAATCCACCTCAACCTAGAAGTAATTTCATAAAAAATATTAATTATAATTCATTCCACTAAAGAATTATAATTGCACTTCCAGTCATATTCTCAAAATCGAATATTCGAGCTCCTGTTATTAAATACTTATTTTTTCTTTCCACGTTAAGATTCTTGATACCCGTCAATTAAATTAAATTACTGACAATTATATTTAATCTGCTTTTTAAATAAATTCTTTAAGACCTTCTGTTTAACTTATTTGACTACCGAATAATTAAATCTACCTGCAGGGTTTGCCTCGGTCAAGAGTTATAAACTTTCTTAAAGAAGTATCGTCAATCCCGATCATTTGGGATATAGATTCTGTTAATAATTAATATTCACCATATAATTAATATCATTATTTAACTAACTAAAATTATAGATTCATAAAAGATTGCACCATTTAATGAATCAAAGTAACTAATATTAAATATATGTAAATAATTAATTATTTCGGGATTAAGAGTATAAGCACTCATAATAACTATGGGGTGTGAATTAATTTATATAGTTAATATAAAATTAATTATCCTAACGTGGCCATGTTCAATACACACAAAGTGCACTAGGACAGCGAATCGGAACAATTGACGACACTATTATCTGTTCTCGGTAACCAAGACAGGTCTACTAAAACTCTGAGTTACAGTCGTACCGATGGTTTGCCCAATTCCATCTAAACTGTGAACTAAAACTTATATTCCACAAGAACTTTTAATCTGATTTTTCGTGTGCAAATTAAACTCGACACACTAGATTAAATACTATGTATAATAAAATATATTTATGCATAATATTAAATAAATAATAAAATTGTATACATTACTCATTAAGATTCTCATAAAATAGAAAAACTAATTTTATTAAAAATAAAAGTAAATACTAAAATCAAATATTATAATTTTTAGTGTACAATCCTAACACATGAATCATCTCTTCTTCTTTTCTTTTTTTTTCTCTTTTCTTTGCTTCCATCTAATAGGGCCATCAATAGATCGAAAATCAGTCATTACCTTAGTTACGTTTATGTTTGTAAGTAATCCTACGGTGATAATATATTTGATGACTATATTTGGATATGTGACACCTTACGTGTAGTTTGGATGTTATTTGACTATTTATTTTAAAATATCACACAAATAAGATGTTGACTCGTGTCTCACTTAAAATTGATTATCAAAATATAAGCACTATAACATTATTGTATTTTGTTTATCACTAATGTCATTAAACTAAATTTATGTGTTAAAAATTTTGGCATCGTTTGGCAACCCGGCTTGAAACCATACTTTTTGTTTAAAATCGTTTTATGCTAAAAAAATAAAAAATTTGTTTGGTAAAGTGACTTAAAATCAAAAGTCAATAAGCTAAAAAGTTTAGTTTAAAGTGGCTTTAAACCAAATATTAAGTCGAAAAAAAGTTATTATAATTTTTTAAATTTATTTTTACATAATTTTATATTCAATATGGATCTTATTTGATAGATTTTGATGAGAAGATTTAAAATATATAATTTTTATAAAAAAACGAATGTTTATAATAAATGTTATGATATTTTTAAAAAATATATAAATTTACTTTATGTAAAAAAATGAAAGGCTAAAAAACTAAAAGTCTTTCGATTTCTAAACAAGATTTTTTGGCTTTTAAAGCTTTAACTAAAAAGGCAAAAAACCTAATTTAAAGCCATTTTCCAAATGGAGCCTCTATATCTCCTTGTTATTACACAATAAAAGTCATTGATCATGTAAGAATATTGAAATACAAAAATTTCATGACATAGTTCAATAACTTTCAATGCATTAAGAGAGCGAAAATTTTCAAAATAGAGTTATTGTGTGCTAATATATATCATCAACTTGCAACCATATGATCAAAGGCGGTAGGAACATAAAAAAGACAGCTCTTTCTATTTTGTGAAGAAGAGTCAAAAAGACAACCCACTGTTTCAATGTGACACTTTCTTCACTTTCCCTTTTTTTAATTATCCCATATAGCTATATATTACCATAATTAATTTGGATAATTACATTTTGCAATCTACACTTACCTCAAATCTCACTTTAATCCCATTATGTTTAATTATGACAATCAAAACTTTATTATTTTCGGCGTAATTGCAATGTAAACTATACACATTAGTATATTATAAATGGTTCAGCTTGTCTCTGGTCTAACAATAGATTGGAATGGTTCAGTTTGGTCTATTTTGGACTCATTTTGTTGATATAAGCCGTTAATTCTATTGTTTACAGTATAGAAGACATGTATGCAGAAAATTAAGTTGATCGAATATCCTTACGTATCTTTATATTTGTATCAAAAGAATTAACTATAAGTCCAGACACTGTTTTGTTTTTGTAATAAATATGTGATTTATTTAAACACTTTATGATATTCAATCAATTTTATTTTTTACCAAAAAAATTTACACATTGAAAACAATAAAATAAATGACAGATTATCAAAGTGGGCGTATTTTAAACCCAAAATAAGCAAAACTAGACTGATTTAGTCTATTATTAAACTGGAGAGAAACTTCTCTCTATTATAAAACCAAGTGATCTGATTTGTAAATACGATTAATAACAAATTTGTAAATACATTTAATAGCAACCATGTGGTTGTCAAACTATTTGATTATGTTATGTAACAAATGTTAACAATCATATTACCACTTGATTAGAAGTGTATAATTTTGATTATCAAAATACTAGTTACGGAGCAAAGTAAGATTTAAGAAAAATTGTATAAGGTACATTATTGTAATTTTCCCATGTGAACTATGACTTAAACAAGTCTTCATCTTTCTCAAGAATTTGGCAAGTCTCATATTTGAATTTATGTAAATTGCTAAGACGAAACAAATAAAGTTGGAATAAACAACGGAGCAATCACACATGGTGCGCAAATAATTTGCATGGTTCGGCATATAAACTTACGTCTACAGGCGAAGATCAGCAGAAAAAGGTATCATGAAGAAGGCGAATATATAGATGTGACAACATCTGTTATTCTTACACATCATAAAATCTAGATATCACACATTGATAAACAGCCAGAATGAACGAGCTTAGTGTCAATTAGGTAGCAGAATAGGGGAGCAATGGTGCTTTTGTTAGGCCAGTGCAGTGCGACAATATGTAAGGCAGCAGTGCAGCGCAATGAAACAATGCAGCTCACAAGCTCACTAGTAACAGCAGTGTGGACAACTCAGATAGCAAGCTCAAGGAAAGGGGAATGGATTCCAGAGGTTACAGAGTAATAATGGGAAAAGGAAAAATAAAAGGAAAGGGGAGGGAGGGAAAGAGGCATTAAGTATCATAATTTTGTTCTTTTCTTTGTAAACACCAATTTCTCTCTGCCAATAATAAAAATCTCATCTTTTCTTTTTCATTTTTATCTCGAAACATATCATTTGGTATCATAGCCACCTTTTCTCACCTGTGGAGAAAAAGGAAAAGTGTTAATGGAGGAGGGAACGAGAATGCAAGAAGTTCACTGATTCAAAGAAACAATCCATAGCCTGAAAGGGAACTCAGACAAGCAGGCTCTTCTCTTGTATTGAGAAAGAAAAGCGAAACCATGAATGAAGTGAAGAACTTGGTGGGTACTTTAAATCTGAAATATGAACAGTTAACAAAGAAAGGAATAGGATCGAGATCAAAGCTCTCATTTCATTCTCAATCAAGTAATGGTGGCCTGGGCAACAATGATTAGCAAATTAGGTTCGCAAAAATCGATTTTCCCAAATTTTATGGAGAAGATCCCAAAGGATGGATCTATAAATGTGAATTTTTTTTTGGAAACCAATACAGTGAAAAAGGATTACAAGGTCGAAATCGCATATATATACTTAGAAGATAAGGAGAGCCAATCGTTCAGATGGTTCGAGAAATCTCACGCCCTAAGATCATGGAATGAATTTACTGAATCTATCATTTTGCAATTCGGAGCTTTAGGTTATGACGATGCTATGAGACAATCAACTAAGCTAAGGCAATCAACGAAAGTGAGGGTGTATCAAGAAGAATTTGAAGAACTGGCCAACAAAACTACTGGATTGAACGAAGATTTTTTGGCAGTTGCTTTCTTAGTGGTATTAAAGACGAGATTGTGGCGCTGGAATTTTGGGGTTTGGAATGATAAAAAATAAGGAGTTCAAAATATGTTTGAAAAATATTTTAACACCTTAAAAGTCAAATTTTGAAAATTTCTTTTTGTTGAAAATAGAGTCGCCACTTGATTTTTTAGAAAAACTAAGAAAAACAAAAATGACTACTGATCTTTAAAGCGTTAATCAGAGAAAGAAGGCTCAGGAGCTAAAGTACGAATCGGAGAAGGTGTTACGCATCCTATTCGCTCAACCATAAAGTTAGCCTCTACTAATTATTATTGGTTCTTAATTAGATTTCTCAAATGCATACAAATACAAAAAATGAAAGTAAGAAAAGAATATCCAAAATCAAATACAAAAAATATATAATATGTGTATAGAACGCTAAATAAAATAAACATCAAAAAGAAAAATTCTAGGTTCTACGACATGCAATTTCTAGTTAAAAGATACATGCAATAAGCTCGCATGTGACATCATTAAAACTAACATGATTAAAAGAACGTGCTAAAAATTACCAAAATCACATAAACATGATTTGCTAACAAGATAAGCTACACTAAGCTAAACAAGATTTTAAAGAAAATAATCAAAACATGCAAATCACCAAAATAAACTAGAGAAACATTCACGTGATGAGCTTTTAATAAAAGAAATACTAAATATAAAATAAGAAATGCATGAAAGAAAAATCTTACATTAAAAGAAAGTATACAAACAAAGAAATTAAAAATAAGGGTTCATTTTAAAGATTTTTATCAAAAAAGAATGAACAAAAGTATGATTTATAAAGAAAAATTAAATCAAAGATAAGAAATTCTAAAAGAGAAAGAAAAGAAACTAAAAATTAAAGAATTAAGATCGATATTATTTGTAAAATAAACTAATAAACCTAAATTAAGAAAATTAAACTGAGCTAACAAACTTCAACTAACTTTTGAAAGATTAGATGAGCATAAGAAAAGAAGAAAAAAATAAAAAAAATATCATAAAAATAAAACTAGCCTTATGAGATCTTGTGAAGTTTTGTTGTTAAATAAAGTAAAAGAGAAGACAAGATAAAAGAAATGCCATTAAGAGGATTTTCAATTAACATTAAAAGAAAATTTTATACTACCATCTAAAAGAAGAATTAAGCAAATAAAAAAATATTAAACTAACATAAGAGAAGAAAAAAATAAATACCATGAAAAGAAAATTAAACTACTATTAAAAGGAAGAATAAATAAATAAAATATGAGTGTAATATTAACAATTAGAACCATATATATGTAAGTGCTTAAATTATACCAATAATGACATTATTAGTCATGCTGCTAAATTATGATAGCACTATTTAATGAATAAACAAAACTTAGTATAATTGTGTAATGTATGATACATGTAAAGTAAACAAACTAAACAAATAAAATTAAAATTATAATATGAATTAACTAGTTTAAACTAACCTCATTACTTATAAGCTAAATGAAATCTAGTGATTAAAGAAACTACATAAGCAATGTAAGAATATATGCAAGATTAAACAAGTAAATTAACCCGGTTACTCCAAAGAGATAGAAAATGGAGTTAGAATAACTGGGGATCCAAACAAAATACTTGAATCGCAGGTGAATACTCGAGTCGAAAAATGGTATCGACAGTTCAATCCTCAAGTAATGGTTCGATCCAAGCTAGGGTTTTAGTATTGGCGTCAGAAGTTCGGCTCTCGGTACTTCGGCAGAGTTTCAGCGTCGAGGCTCGGACTTGCTTGGTGTCTCGATAGAGCTTCTCTCTCTAAAATTATGTCCTGAAAACATACCATCTGGTACGGTATTTACAGAATTTCTCAACCAATAAAGGCTGACACATTTTGGGACACGTCAAGCCATTTGGAGTTTGCGGTCGCCAAATTAGGAGTTGGCGAGGCGAGGCCACAAATGAAAAGATTCCAAGAAGTTCTTATGGCGGTCGCCACTTTGCAAGTTGGCAGTCGCACCTTTGGCTAGGGTTTTCAAAAAATTCTATTAGCAATCGTCACAATGAACATGGCGACTCTAGGGTTCCAACATGGCGGTTCAATAGTGATTTCACTGGTTTGAAGATTTTAATCATTGGGTTCAAATACCGAGCTTGGATCATTTTTCGAAGATCGTACTAAAATACTATTCGAACTATTTATATCATCGGATTCACCTAAGATTGGGCGGAGTCAAATTGGGGTATCTACAATTGTCCCTATTTGATACAACTTGCATAGTAACATGTGATGCAAGTTATATCAAACAACTAAAGACAATATCCATTTGACTAAGCCGTCAATCTTAGGCCACAAACATACAAGCATGCATATGATGTTGGTCATACTCGAATTTTTATAGAGTTGCTTACGTACCCCTTTATTAGGGATCAGACCAAAACGTAGTTCATAGAACAAGATGCAAGGATGCAAGATAAAAAACATAATGCGAATGCTAACATCAGCTATGTAATTAATAAGTTTATAGTTTATTTGCATATTTGTTTTTAAATTTTAAGTTATTAATAAGTTTATTATATTATTTGTTTTTAAATTTTACGTTTATAGTTTATTTGTGTAT
>JAOTRH010184384.1:0-11875 GCA_034768845.1 Heliamphora exappendiculata | reverse complement strand
AATTGGTGTTGACATACTTGATAAGCTTCAAGTATACTTTGCCTTAAGTGTTTGACTTAATTTTCAATTAAGATCAACATAAAAAAATTTAATTAAAGAATTCTTAAGTGTTTGAACCTTTTGAGATAAAAGTAATTTTTTTTTTGGTTAAGGTGTCAACTTTGATTGTTCAAAATGTGTTAACACTTTCATTTTGAAAATATAAAACATTATCTATTTAAAACCATTTATTCTTAGAAAATGAATTATGAAATCATTAAAATCAAATTAAAAAACCCTTGGGCTAACACAAAGCTTCTGCTATCACCCACTGTCATTGCCATTTGATACCCTTGGGTCTAGCTTTTTGATGGTCTAACGCCGCTAGTGAACAGTGTCGATCGTCAGAAAACTCTTTCGGCGAACTCGGATCGAAAATCTACATTTTATGATTTTATGTATAAAAAATAGTTTTTTTGGCCAACTTTAGACCATGATATCTGTTACCCTGTACCCTTGTTTCAACTACCGTAATTTTTTGTTAGGATTACCTTACAACCGCCTACGCGTAGCCACGAACGGCGATCAAAACTGACGCCCAAATTGTCTAAACGTGCATCCTAAAGTTAAGTCGAAAAAACGAAATGAAAATTACTGAGGCTCGCACAGCGTGCATAGTCTGAGCCACGAGTTTCTTGGTTTTGCACCACTGTTATGGTTCTGTCTCATAGCATCTATTAGGGACTGTTTGGTAAAATTAATTATTTTATTCTGTTTTATTAAAAAGAATGGAAAGGTAAATAAATATAGTTAAAAAAGGGTTTAATATTATATATATATATATATATATATATATATATTTCTTGAAGATATTAAACTTAGACATTTGAAATGAAAAAGTGTTTTGTTATGGTTGTTAATATAATAAGTTAGAATTTTATAATATGTTAGCTAAAATTTATATGTTGTGCTAGCTAAAAAAAAAAGAAATGAAAATAAATATTTTATAAAAAAAAGTTAAATATATAGGTATATCTTTAATGATTATGTTATTATATATAATAATAATAACGATGAATTTAAGTTAAAAAGCTTGAGTATTTATGAAAATGTTAAACAATAATTTTATTTTAGTTACTTTTAAAGTAAGAAAAATTAGGACACGTATATGAATTCTTTTTAAAAATAGTATTTGTTGCCTATTATAGATTTAGAGCATTTTGAAACAAGATTCTGCTAGATCAGGTGAGCCTCTGCTGAACTAGTTTTTATTTCACGTGAATGTTTGATATAAAGGAATTATAAAAGAATGAAAATGAATGATGAGAATGAAAGCTAATTATGAAAAATGAAAAACGAATGAAAATGATGCATGAAAGAATAATGGGTTAAACGGCGTCCTGGCCGCTGGGGAATGATAAGCGTACCAGCGAAGCGAGACAATAAGGGTGGAGGCCATGACCAGGTGGTTATAAGGATTGATTATGTCCACTGTATAATATGTGGGGATCGCTCCCTACCAAATTCCGGCTAACCGTTTAATATATATATCATTCTACCACTCTATAATAATTAAGAGTTCGGATATCATTGAATTCACACTAACTGTGCAAATGAACGTTGAAACATTTTAGGTGACACATGATTATGTGAAAAAGTCAGCTGCTGGAATAAGGAATTTTAATTTACGTCTAATTTTTTTATTTCTGTCAATACTACATTTAAAATTTTTGTAATAAGCATTTAGAACTATATTTCAGTATTGTTGCACTTTAATGCTATTAGTTGCTCTGGGAGTATGTTTGATTTATTAAAAGTGATTTTTTTTCAATAAAAAGAAAAAAAAATCAGTCGAAAAGATACAAAATGAGAATGTAAAAAATAAAGAAAAGAGACCTTTTGTGGGTTTTGGCTCACTGGCCGGTCACAGACGCCATATATAAAAATGGATCGTGACATAAGTGGTATCAAAGCTAGGTTACGATTTAAACCCCAGAGTATAGGATTCTTGCATGTGTTTTTATATGTTATACATTACTGCTTGAATTATTGCATGCATCATAATGTTTTTAGTTATTGTCATAACGCAAGTTTACACCATAGAACGTGTCTTTTCGTATTATACGAACAAAGGAATGCTGAGTCTATCATCCTAATCTTACATTTAACAATGGTGAAAACACATTGATCGTTCGAGAACGAAAACATGGAAGAGATCATGGTGCAGGTAAACGCACAGATGAACGAGAAGCGTCAGATGATGCAGGACCTAGCCCAAGCTAGGAAACAACTAGATCTAGTTCCTCCTAGAATTGATAACAACCCACCTCCAGCCAGAGCTCAGGATCGAGACCCAGGGATGCACCAGAACAATGTAGATGGTCCCAACATGAGGGAGTTTCTGAAGATGAGGCCACCATCCTATCGAGAAGGGCTGGACCCAATCAAGGCGAATGAATGGATTGCATCCATGGAAAAGATCTTCGGGGTTGTTCCATGTACAGAAGCTCAAAAGGAGACGTTGGTCACTTATCAACTAGAAGGTGAAGCCCATAGATGGTGAAATTCGAAGAAACAAGGCGAACCCCACATGGAGTGGGAACAGTTCTTAGGTCACTTCCGAGAGAATATTTTTCCCAGTCTCTGCGCAATGCTAAGTGCACTGAGTTCCAACAACTCAAGCAGAGAGGGGAAATGATAGTTTCTGAATATGAGGCAGAGTTCACGAATCTTGCAGAGTATGCCCCACATATGATTCACACTGAACATATGAAGGCCCGCAAGTTTGAGGATGGGTTACGATCGAAAATCAGAAAGATGATCCGCCCGTTGAGGTTGCCTAGCTATGCTGACTTGGTGGATCAAGAAATGCTGGTAGAGCAAAAGCATAATGAGAGTAGCAAGTTCTTTGAGAACCAGAAGCGCCAAGCTACAGGATTGGGAGGCGGGAGTTCGAAGAAGGCTAATGCGGGAACAACTAGTAGAGAAAATCAACGGTCTCCTTGTGCGACGTGCGAAAAGATGCACTCAGGAGTTTGCTGGAGGACGACCAACAGATGCTTCCGGCGTGGTGCCGAAGGACACATCCAAAGGGACTGCCCAAAACTCTTGGCAAACAACAGTGGTAGGGGGAACACAAGCCAAGGAACGGGAGACACGAGGAAGCCACCATACGAAGCCTGAAGAAACGATAACAACAACCAAAGGCAGGGAAGAATGTTCGCGCTCATGCCAGGAGATTCCCAGAACACTGAAGAAGTCGTCGCAGGTAACCTGTTTGTTTGCTCTACACCCGCTTACATACTATTTGATTCCAGTTCGACGCAATCATTCGTATCGTCTAAATTTGCTAAAAAGTTAGGGGGAACACCGAAACCTCTTGGTTATGAACTTCTGGTATCTCAACCCATGGGCAGAGGAATAATTTGTTCCTCTGTACATAGAAATTGCGAGGTAACTTTTGGTGATGTTAGCCTGATGGAAAATTTAATTTCGATTGACATGGGACATTTCGATGTGATCCTTGGTATGGATTGGCTTGCTACTAATCAGGCCGTTATCGACTGTACATCAAAGTGTGTCTATTTTCGTACCCATCGCAGAGAATTTTGTTTTGAGGGGCAAAGAGTTTCTTCACCCCCATTCTTTATATCGGTAGCCCAAGCTCGGAAACTCCTGACGAAAGGATGTCAAGGTTATCTCTGTAGTGTGACAGAGAAAATGCTCAAGAGTCCAACATTGACAGAGATTCCTGTGATTCGTGAATTTTCGGAGGTGTTTCCTGAAGACCTACCGGGAATGCCCATAGATCGAGAAATTAATTTTTCTATAGAAGTTGCACCCGGGACTAAACCGATCTCTAAAACTCCATATCGAATGGCCTCAGCTAAACTAAAAGAATTAAAAGTCCTGTTGCAGGAATTATTAGATAAGGGTTTTATTAGGCCTAGTGTGTTGTCGTGGGGAGCTCCAGTGTTGTTTGTGAAAAAGAAAGACGGGACGATGAGATTATGCATAGACTATTGGGAATTGAATAAGGTCACGATTAAAAACAGATATCTTTTACCCCGGATTGACAACTTGTTCGACCAGTTGCAAGGTGCGATAGTATTCTCCAAGATAGACCTGCGGTCTGGGTATCATCAGTTGAAAGTGAATGAGGAGGATATTGAGTAGACGGCTTTCTGAACACGGTACGGACATTACGAGTTCTTGGTGATGTCGTTTAGAGTAACCAATGTGCTCGCAGCTTTCATGGATCTCATGAACCGAGTGTTTAAGAAGTTCCTAGACGAGTTCGTGATCGTATTCATCGACGATATTCTGATCTACTCTAAAAGTGAAGACGAGCACGTGAAACATTTATGGAAGGTGCTGCACACGTTGAAAGAGCATAAGTTGTACGCCAAGTTGAAGAAATGTGAATTCTAGCTGAAGGAAGTGGTATTTTTAGGGCATGTGATTGGGAGTAGCGGAATATTGGTTGATCCTCAGAAGATAGAAGCAGTCGTAAACTAGCCAACACCAAGGACAGTGATAGAGATACGAAGTTTCTTAGGTCTTGCAGGATATTATCGTCGATTTGTATAAGATTTCTCAAAAATTGCAGTACCACTAACAGAGCTGACTCGAAAAGGAGAACCTTTTGTCTGGAACGAGAGACGGGAGAAAAGTTTTCAAGAGCTAAAAGAGAGATTGACAACGGCACCTGTACTTGCTCTATTGGAAGGCACAGAAGGATTCTCGATCTACAGTGATGCGTCGCGACAAGGATTGAGATGTGTACTGATGCAACATGGAAAAGTCATCACCTACGCTTCACGACAATTCAAGATCCACGAGAAAAATTATCCGATCCACGATCTTGATCTAGCAGCCGTGGTGTTTGCAGTTAAGATCTGGCGACATTATCTCTACAGAGTACCCTGTGACGTGTATACCGACCACCAAAGTTTGAAGTACATCGTAATACAAAAGGAGTTGAACTTAAGACAGAGATGTTGGCTGGAGCTAATGAAGGATTACAACATCAACATTCTGTATCACCCTGAGAAGGCGAACGTGGTAGCTGACGCTTTGAGTCGAAAGGCTACGGGAACCATGAATAGCCTTCTTGCAGAGCAACTATAATCTCTTGAAAATACTGAACAGCTGGAACTGGACAACGAATCTACATCTTTTTGTGCGGCAATTATAGTCCAATCAACTATTCTGGAAGAAGAAAAGCAACGGCAACAAGAAGTTCCGAAGTTAAAGGCAATTTGTGACCGAGTTAATGCGACACCCGACCCAGATTTTTCATTGTTGGATGGTGTGTTGAGATTTTGAAATCGGATGTACGTCCCCGACATTATAGAAGTAAAGCAGCGGATACTAAACGAGGGTCATAATTCGAAGTTTGCGATACACCCCAGGCTGATGAGAATGTATCAAGATCTACGAAAGACATTTTGGTGGATAGGAATGAAAAGGGATGTGGCAACATACGTGAGCAAATGTCTTCAGTGCCAGCAAATCAAAGCGGAACGTCGAAGACCGGCTGGTCTCCTACAACCTTTATCGATTTCGAAATGGAAGTGAGAGCATATCACAATGGATTTCGTAGTGGGGCCACCTTGTACGCAGAAAGGCAACAACTCTATATAGGTAATTGTTGATCGACTCACGAGGACACAACCACTTGTGCAATTAGATCAAAATCTATCCTATGAAGAACGACCGATGCACATCATGGATCGGCAGGACAAAAACAACTTCGCAACAAAGTGATACCACTCGTTAAGGTGTGGTGGGACAACCATTCGGAAGAAGAAACAACATGGGAAAAAAAATCTGACATGAGTGCCAAGTATCCGAAGCTGTTTGAGTAAGGTACGATGCGTTCTAACCTAGAACTGAGTGAAGCTTGGGGTATCAAACTTCTAAAGGTGGGAATAATGTAATATCTCGAAAAAAAATATAATAATAATAAATAAAAATAATAATTAAAATAAATAATACTAAATACACACTATTAATTATAATAATAAGTACTCAATGAATTTTTCGTTACAAAAACAATAATGATGTTTAAATACAATAATAAAATGATAATTATTATATATATAATTATAGTCATACGTATTAATATTAATTAAAGAAATTTAAATTGAGACTTTAATATGCAAATAACCGAAAGCTTTAATTGCGTTAATGGCTAAGCTCGCGAATAGTATATATGTGAGATTAGGATGGATTGTGCCGGTGAAATTCGTTAACAGAAAAAAAAATTATATGAATAATTATATATTAAATTTACGGTTACGACCGTTGCAAATTAAATACGAAACTAATGATGTTTAGTATGTAAACATATACACAAATATACATATATATACATATATTGATTTATAATTAATATAATAACATGTATTTAATAATAATAATAATAATAATATTAGTATTTATTTAAAAATGCAAAATCGGTGGTGTTAAAATCTTGAAACCGATAGTTTAAAAGAAATTTAAACCGAGCCTTTAATTCTAATAATTTTATCCTTCAATTGAGTTAATGTCCCTCCGGTGTATATATAGGATAGCTTGGTTTGGGTTGGTTACATCTGTGTAAAATTAAGAATTGAGAGTGTAAAGTAAGAAAGAGGAGCAGTTAGCCGCAAGCCCTGACGCTCTTCCCTTGCCCCAACGCCTGCCACGCCGCCGGCCATCCCCACACTGCCAGCCACCTCCACGCCGCCGTCCATTGTTTCCGGTGACCCCGACGCGGATCGCCAGCCACCAATGTCCTCTCTCTCCCTCGGTTCGTTTCTCTCTCTCTCACCCGTTATCTTTTCTGTATCTATATTTTTGTTCTGTCACAGCTGGGTCAGACACCACAAGCACCACCGGAGGCCACCAGCGACTACTACCGCTGCCTCCGGCACCCTCGAAAACCCCCCATATGGCTCATTTCGTTCCACACGTTTATATAGGCAAAAATCTCATGTTTTTGTCACCCATAGCTTCTGTTATCACCCACTGTCACTGTCAGTTGATACCCTTGGGTCTAGTTTTTTTTTTGACAACTTAACGTCGCTAGTGAACAGTGCCGATCGTCAAAAAGCTCTTTCTGCGAACTTGAATCAAAAATCTACATTTTATAATTTTATGTATAAAAAATAGTATTTTTGGCCAACTTTGAACCATGATATCTGTTATCCTGTACCCCTGTTTCAACTGTCGTAAGTTTTGTTAAGATCGCCTCACTGCTGCTTACGCGTAGCCATGAACGGTAGTCAAAATCAACGCCTAACTGATCTAAACGCGCATCCTAAAGTTAAGTCGAAAAACCGAAATAAAAATTACTCAGGCACGCACGGCGTGCATAGCCTGAGCCACGGGTTGCTTGGTTTTGGGCCACTGTTATGGTTCTGTCTCATAGCTTCTATTAGGGATTGTTTGGTAAAATTAATTATTTTATTCTGTTTTATTTAAAAGAATGGAAAGGTAAATAAATATAGTAAAAAAAGGTTTACTATTATATATATATATATATTTCTTTAAGGTATTAAGCTTAAATATTTTTAATGAAAAAGTGTTTTGTTATGGTTGTTAATTTAATAAGTCAGAATTTTATAATATGTTAGCTAAAATTTATATGTTGTGTTAGCCAAAAAGGAAAAGAAAAGAAAAGAAAAGAAAAGAAAATAAAATAAATATTTTATAAAAAAAAAGTTAAATATTTAGGTATATCTTTAATGATTATGTTATTATATATAATAATAATAATAATGAATTTAAGTTAAAAAGCTTGAGTATTTATGAAAATATTAAACAATAATTTTCTTTTAGTTACTTTTAAAGTAAGAAAAGTTAGCACACTTATATGAAATTTTTTTAAAAGTAGTATTTGTTGCCTATTATAAATTTGGAGCATTCAAGATTCTGCTAGATTAGGTAAGTCTATGATATCTGAACTAGTTTTTTTATTTCATGTGAATACTTGATATAAAGGAATTGTAAAAGAATGAAAATGAATGATGAGAATGAAAGAGGATGATGAAAAATGAAAACGAATGAAAATGATGCATGAAAGAATAATGGGTTAAACGACATCCTGACCGCTGGGGAACGATTAACGTACTAGCGAGGCGAGGCAACAAGGGTGGGGTTTACGACCAGGTAACTATAAGGAATGATCATGTCAACTGTATAAAAAGTGGGGTCGCTCCCTACCAAATTCTGGCTAACCGTTTAATATATATATCATTCTAACACTGTATAATAATTAAGAGTTCAGATATTACTGAATTCACACTAACTGTGCTAATGAACGTTGAAACATTTCAAGGAACGCATGATTATGTGAAGAAGTCAGCTGCTGGAATAAGGAGTTTTAATTTATGTCTAATTTTTATATTTCTGCCAATGCTGCATTTTAAAATTTTGTAATAAGCATTTAGAACTATATTTCAGTATTGTTGCACTTTAATGCTATTAGTTGCTCTGGGAGTACGTTTGGTTTATTAAAAGTGATTTTTTTCCAATAAAAAAGAAAAAAATCAGTCGAAAAGATACAAAATGAAAATGTGAAAAATAAAGAAAAGAGGCCTTTAGTGGGTTTTGACTCACTGGCCGGTCACGGACACCATATATGAAAATGGGTCGTGACATGAGCCGTGTTACGTATTGAGTCGTATCACGTCTTGAATCGAACTGCCGCTATATGACGTAGTGATCGGGATCGCTGATGTACGGGAACCTAACGTACGGAAACGTAATGGTGCCACTTGGATTATTGTGTTGGGTATGAATGACTTTGGGCCATGTACGTCCAAAGCTGTATTACGTCATGAGCCATGCCACGTTTTAAGCCGAACACCTGCTATACGCCGTCGTAATTGGGAACAATGGTGTATGGGAGCCCAATGTATGGGAACTTAATGGTACCACTTGAAATTCGATTGGTTGATTTATTAGTCGGCTGGGCATTGCATACACAGCATCTCATATGCATGTTTATTAGTTTATCTATTGTCCTGCCATAAATTTATCTATCCCCTCGACTTTAAATTGTACTTGGCATTATATGATATGCATTATAGAATATTTTGTTGTGAATTCGGTTAAAAAGTTTAGTGAGTTTTCTTCTGAGTTTTGGTTCATAGCATTCGTGCTACAAGTGAGGAATATGATATCTTTAAAAAGGAGATCCTCGAAGGAGAGAAAAGCTACGATTACCAGTGCGAGTTTCAGGAGCAAGAGAATCCCGATAATGCTTGCTGAAGATTTAAATATTTTCCTTTTGTTCTTTTGTTCATTTTTTTCGTGCTTATTGTAATATTTAAAATATCTTGGTGAACTGTAAACGCTATGTATTTTTAATCTGTTCAAAATCTTTTATGATGTAATATTTAAAGTATGTAAATATAAATGAATGGTTAGAATATTTCTTTATTTATATTTATGTATGTCTCAACGTGCCTAGAGGATAGAGTGTCACCTGTCAGCTTTGTTTGGAATGTCGAAAAATATACTTTTTTATGCATCTTTTATTTTTGTCCTTTTTAAAGAATTTTTTAAATTCTAGTTTGTTTTTTGTAGGGGGATAAATTTGGCCCTCGGGCCATTGGGAACGGGTCTTTTGATCGTGCGCCTGAGATTAAATCATGGCGATTGAAATGCTGTCGATATTTAACCATTAGGAGGCGTTTGGAATGACTAGAATTTACTTTTGGGGTCTTTTTAAAAAAAAATGATCTCAAATTTCTTCTATAAATTCTCTTCCGCGATCTCATTATTCTCACCATTCATTTTAACACTCATCTCTTCAAAGTTTGATTAATCACTTTTAAAGCACTCTTAATTTTGCTCAAGTAGGGCAATATTTTAAAAATTAAACAGTTGAGCAATTCAAAAAAAAATAAATCAGATGGACGAGTCATGGAATCAATCATTATTGATCAGAAATTAAACCATGGTGTCATAATTACGTTATTAATAAATTTATGATTAAAAATTAAAAATAGCATCTAACTCGTAATTCAAATAACAAAATAAAGAATAATTAGAACCTCCAACAATTAAAATTAAAGGTATCTTTGATTCTTTAGTTAGAATAAAATAAATATAAGTCATAAACATAATAAAGCATATACCAAGTAATAAGCACAAATGATTAGAATTTAGAGTGTACTAAATCACATAATTCTCAAAAGAAAAAGTATAAACATTGTTTTTTTTTTTTAGCGTGGTAGTTCAGTGATTGATGCGTTATTGGTCTTTATCTTAATAGTTGTCTCGTGCTTTTTTATTCTCTCTCTACATCTACTATTTGACTGATTATAACTTTCTAGTTGGAATTAGCCAATAGGCAATTTGAATTAGTAATTATGTTTATTAATTTTACTGTGCAGTTATATTGTGTATAATTGAATTTTAAGAGTCAAATTAAAAAATATTGTGAGAATCGCCTGATCTTTATGACTTTTATCAGTCTGGCTGGCTGAATCGATAGTTTAATCATGGATTGGAACTGTTTTGTTAAAAAAATAATAATTTTTGTGATTCAGTAAATAAATTTAAACAATTAACTAGAACGAGTGACAGTTGAACCGGTTAAAGGGGTCAATTCAGTCCAATTTTGAAAACATTGAAGTAGGGTAACAAGTAGTCAAATTTCAATAAAGTGGGATGGCAAACACACAAATTTCGTCAATCTGGATCATGCTGGGTGACAATTGCAAATAATAAAGATTAAGAATCAAATCCTGACACAACTAGATTTAATTTTTAGACTTTAATTAGTAGCTTTTTTCTAAATTCTTTTCCTATATAATTTTTTAGGGGCCATATTTTAGTGTCTTACAAAATTATTTTTTAGTCAATTAATATTTTTTAGTTACAAAAAATAAATATTCCACTCTGAATCTCTTTTTAATAAAAGAATTCACTCTTTCTTCAAAATTATTTTCTTATGTAAAAAAGATTTTTTGTTATATTTTAGGCTTATAGTTTACAAAAATAATATTCCACTATATTATTTGTATAAAAAATCATTCTAAATTCTTTTCTTTGTTTAGCCTCAATTTTAATTTTTTAATTTATCATTATCAATATGGATAATTTTATTCGTTTTCTACTATTAATTTTAATATTTCACAAATACCATCTAGTGTTAGAGAATTCATAAGTTCTCTCATTGTCGATGTAAGATCATCCCTAGAAACCATTACAAGAGAGCAATCAAATGTATGGTTTAGTTTTAAAAGAATAACAATTATTAATCTTGATGATACTATAATCATTAAGACAAATTGTAGAATTCAAACAAATTAGTGAAAATGCAGTTGATAATACTAGTCTTTTTGTAGACAACATGAAAGAAAATGCAGTTGATAATACTAGTCTTTTTGTAGACAACATGAAAAATACGAAGAATTTAATTTTTCAACATTAAGAAACAAATGCAATTAGGTAGGATTCAACCAGTAATTTAGCTATTTTCTTTTATAATTTTATATGTGCCCATGAAACTGTAGTTGATAACATAATAAACTTAGCTATTTTTTTTTATAATTTTATATGAGATCATGATACTGTTGTTGATAACATAATATTCGTGAACAACTTGTTTACAATGATTAGGGGTGTAAAAACGGCCCGATGCCATATGAGGGCTTGAAACTCACCCGGAGCCCATCTTTGTTCTAGCCCGGCCTGTACTGTTCATTTTTTGGGCCTGAGTCACCCCTCCCAAGTTCGTAGGCCGGCCCGGCCCTAGGCCCACCCGCCCACGGCTAGTTTTTTTTTTTAATTTGCATATTTTTTTCTATAAATAGGGTCCCATAATTGTTCAACTTATAGTTATAATAAATTAATAAACTTATAATAATATAAACTATAAACTTATCACTTAATA
>JAOTRH010184363.1:0-11876 GCA_034768845.1 Heliamphora exappendiculata | reverse complement strand
GATGAGAAAAAACTGCAACAATATGACGGATCTGTCCGATGATTCATTGTATATAAGTCTCTGATGATTTCTCTCTCTCTCTCTCTCTCTCTCTCTCTCTCTATATTTATATATATATATATATGTATATATATATATATATATCTTCCAATCTTTACCTTCTTGTTTTTTTCCTACAAGATCTATCAGTTTTTGAATCTCTGGTTGGAGCGAGAGATATGATGAGTATCTTATTGGTCCGTGTTTCTGATTAAACCGTGACCGACATACATTAACCAAACTCTGATCTCGTTCTGATTTTGAAGATTAAGATCTTTTCTCTGTTTGATTTCGAGGATTTCGACTTCTCTGGTTCTTATTGTTCTTGAGAATGTATTGAAAAAATCAGTTTTGTTGTTTATGTTTCTGAACCGATTGTCTTTTGCAAGTTTAGCTCTATGATTACATGCTCGATTTATGGGCAATATACGCTATTCTGATTGTAGACATGAGTTGAGAATTTTCTCCGGAGAAAAATGAGAGCTACTAGTACGTTCAGAACCTGAACGCATCAATTATTATTATTATTATTATTATTTGAACCTCTTGGTTCTTCTGCCATGATGAATCATGAAAGAATTCACATGTCAGACTTCAGAGATTTATAACAATCTATGAGAAGAGAATTCATGTTTCTGAGCAGAAAAGCTCTATTTATCAATTTTTTTCTGTTTTGATGTTTAATGTTTTGACAGTTCCATCCAATGATCCAACTGTTTGCGTATCCAAGAATTGACACATTATTGGTATTTTAATGCGATTATTAGACAATGATCATTATCTTATAAAATAAAATTATAATTTTTAGTTATAAAAATATAATTTTAGTTATTCAATTGCAGATGGCTGGATCTAGATCATAGTAAATAGGGGCATGTAAATAATTTGTTAATTTGCTATAATTTTGTTATAATTTGTCGACTCAATTTGTGTGATTTCTATGAGGGGATGGGTTGGGTGCTTAAAATAAAGATGGTGGGTTTGTTATATTTTTTTAATTTGTCAACAATATAATATTTGCTTGTATGTTTAGGTTAATTGTGTTTTTAAATTTTAATTTTATATATATATATATATGTATATATATATATATATAATTTTTAAAGAATAAATTATATCATTTATAATTTTAATTACTAATTTATATTATAAAGTTTTATATAAATATGCAATGTAATTGTTAAAGATATTTAGTCATGTATTTTTCTAGAAGTCTTAAATATAATTTATTTTTTGAAAAATTGCAAGAATTTTTTTAATTTTTAAAAATGAATGTTAAGAAAATAGTCTTAGAAGTGTTATCCCTTTTTAATTTGCTAAACTGAGAGTTGAAATTACTATAATTTTTTTATTCAATATGATAGTTTTGATAATCAATCAGTTGGTGGAGAATTAAAAAATAATCATCGTTAAAGGTGAGTTGGTTAAAGATTTATCTCCATTTGCCCCAAAGTTTGGATCCAGATTTGGGTGTCATTATTGAGGTTTTTTTCGGGCAAGGTGGAGGGAAAGGTTATATAAATAATGGCCGCCTTTTTTATGGCCAAGGCATCATTCTTTTTACTCCTATAGACATTGTCAAAGTTAATGAGGTAGATTTTCTTTTTGTTTGTTTGGTCATCACATAGAAAGTATTGATTAATCTTATAAACATTTGCACAGATGGAAGTTAGTAGTTTGCGTGAAGTAAAAATGTTAAGGTGACTGATTGGATTAGGGTTGCTCTACCCATAAATGAAGATACTACATTTGCTATTAATGGCATTGGCATGGTTCTTAAGAAGCTGGGGGAGAAGAAAATCTTGTACTTCGGGGGAAGGCCCGTTTCTGGATACTATGATGTCTTTTTATATCTTGTTACCTACTTTATTGTTGATCACAGATGTTACATGTACAAGACAATGAGGTAGGAGAATAAGGGGTTTACTTGTCTGATCTCCCTCCTAGGGGGGTGAAAGGTTGAAGTTGGTTGCCATTTCAAAGGACGGATAAATTGAAGGTTGAAATGCAGCTCATGAAAACAGTAATGCAATTAGTTTCAAAGTTGAAGATTGAAGGGTGTTTTTAATGAAACTCTGAGATTTTATTGTGGGCTCTTCCAAAGTCAATTGAGGATAAGTGCTCGTCCAAAGTCATGAAAACAGTCAATTGAGATTTTATTAACGACCGGGGATAAAGTTAGATTGGTGGGTCTGAGTAACAATATGTTGTCAGTAGTTTAATAATTTAACTGTTTAACGACTGGGGATAAAGGTAGATTGGTGGGTCTGAGTAACAATGATATTAGTCATGATTTTGTAGCTCGTATTGCTAAGATTAATAGGATAAAATTGCTTGATGGAATGGGGATAATTAGTCTTGAGGATAAGTGCAATGAGAGTATTATTTATCACGTTAGGGATGTGATTAGAGGATAAATTGTCTTCCTTGAAAGTGAGGGTAAGAAGAAATTTTTGACAGATAAATGATATTGTCAGTAGTTTGGTAGTTCAATAGTTCAATAGTTTAACAGTTTAACAGTTTAATGCCTAGGGATAAAGGTAGATTGATGGGTCTGAGTAACAATGATATTAGTCATGATTTTGTTGCTCGTATTGCAAAGATTAATGGGATGAAATTGCTTGATAGAATGGGGAAAATTAGTCTTGAGGATAAGTGCAATTAGAGTATTATTGATCACATTAGGGATGTGATTAGAGGACAAATAGTTTTCGATAAATTCACAGGAGGGTTTGATGTTATCCTCAATATTTATTGTAAAATAAGGTCGGGAAACCTTTTGGGCTTGAGGCTTTAAGATGGCTGATTATTTTCATAGTTTTCCATATCTCTAGAGGGGAAGGAATTCAATTAGATTAACATTAGTTCTCTCATGCAGTCTCTTTTGAGGGAGATTGGCCCAAGCATCACAGTGGCTCGTACTCTTAAACGCAAAAAGATTTTAGAAGTATTCGTTTATGAGGTTTTGAGCAAGTCAATGTTTTCAATCCAGGTACCCTTGGCATTTTTGAGGAAATTAAGTTTGTTCCTTCACCTTCTAATGATAGTGGAAAGGTGAAATAATCTGGTGTTATGATCACTTTGAATAATCTAGTTAGTCCTAGACTTTTGGAATAGTAATTAAAATTTAGAGCTTCTATTATTTTTAAGTTAAAATAAAATAAGTATTAGTGACAAATATAATAAAATATAAATTAAGTTGAAGTATAAAATATTAAAGTTCATTATATCATAATCATTTAAAAAAATTGATAAATAAGTTTTTGGATAAATTACATTAATTTCTCTTAAGGTTAGTTGAAAATGTAAAGACTCTTCTTGAGTATTCTAAAATGACGTTGACATCTCTGCTTCAATTTTGTGTTTCAAGTTTCTTCTTCTGTTAAAATTCGGCAAAATTTCATATTTACTTTCCAAATTACCCTTATTTATATTATTGATTCCTCAATCCAATAATATGTTGGCCCAACTAACCCAAGTCAGTTGGCAACTCCATCATCCCTTTCTCTTCTAACGCCTCACCCTTCCAAATATATCTGCAAAACTCCATTGTAAGTCTTTGTCATTGGAGTCCTCCACCACCACGACGCCCTTATCGTTGTTGCCACCGCAATCCTCACAAGAACAGTTAGGCTTCAGCAATGGATTCATTGCAAACTAATATGCAATCATGGTTGAATTCAATTAGGGGATTTGTCACTGAATCGATCAAAGGTAAAAAAATGGAACATTGAAGGGTGTTCATTGAATTGGTCCTTGGTGCATTTTTTGAGAATTTCGGGCATTGTTTGGTTCTCCATCTTATTCTCTTTTTTCGTTCCTTTTTGTTCATTTTGAAAAGGAAAAAAAATAGAATACCAGAATCACTAATTAGTTTGGACACCCACAATCACATGGAAGATGCCCCTTAAGCCAAGGCTCCCGTCATCTTTTTGAGAATCTCGGGTTAAGAATTTTTGAATTCAATTACGGGATTTTGCACCCCGATGAACACCTTGAGAGAATGAAAAATGACACCATGACTGTGCATCCACAACATCTTAAAATCATATGCAAACTGGACGTCGAAGTCATCGGCCCATGCGACCTCCTTTGAGGTCCATGATCCGAAGACGATGGGAAAGAGAGATTGAGCTACCCCATAGATCAGATCTAAGTTTTGAAAACAGATCTGAGAGCGAAAATTGTCATTGATCGAGCGAAAGAGATCGAGAGATTGATCGAACTAGCAGCTCCTTCATTCGGACCAGGAGCTCTTCAATGGTAGAAACAACAAGAGCGAGGATCTCGTGCAGTACTAACGCGCTGCAACTCGAATACATTTGGGGAAGATTTTAGCGCTTCTATGATCAAGGTGGCGTCACCCACTAGAGGTGGCGCCAGAGCTGATATACGAGCGCTTGGGAGAAGAATATTTAACGGTTGGGAGAAATAAAAATAGATTTAACTGTTGATGGATTTTTGGGGGTTGATTTATGATATTAAAGCAAAAAGGGAGAAGAAGAAGAAAGAATCTAAAATCAAGGGTAAAATTGTAAAAATTTATTTTTTGTTAACAATTTTTACTTGACAAGTTTGACTGGAACATCAATATCATTTCAGTAATATCATGAGAAGTTTTTAAAATAAATTTAAATCTCGAGAGATAAAATAATTTATTCATATGTTTTTTGCTTAAACGTTTGGAAAATTATGAGTGAGTTAATTATTTTCATTTCTATTTCTATTGTTACAGTGTTTGGAATATTTGAATCTTTGTCAATATTTACATTAATAAAAAATTTAAAATTGATGTCATCTCTAATAAGAATTTTCAAATTGAAAAAATTAAAAAACATTAAGTTGAAAAAATTAAAAAATTAAGATTTTTAAGTTGAAATTTAAAACCTGGGCAGTTTTAATGAACTGGGATCTATTTTACTGGGTGATCCATTCAATTATGGGTTTGATTAATTTTTACTAAAAAGAACGATTTTTATTTATAACGGATTTGATAGGTTAATTTTGCCCATTAACCAGACCGTCCGGTTCGAAAGGTTGCTCTAATATGCATGTTCAAATCCCTTGCACAAGACAGTTATTCATTAGTTGAACAGTGGACATGCTTGACAAATCGGTGACTATCTTAAGATTTTTGAAGCTCTCTCTCTCTCTCTCTCTCTCTCTTCCCCATTAGCTTGCGGTTTTAATTTCCCCTTCGCGGGCTTTCTTGGATTCGATAATGGAAACGAGAACTGCCGAAGAATTGGAGAGGTTCTAGCGAAGAAGAAGGGGAAAAACAGGTATGAGACATACTTGTTTATCACCATATGCGGACCTGAACATGAGTATCGATCGCTGTAGTCTGGTTGTGGAGGCGACGGAAAATGCAAAATTGCAGAGTGCACCAACGCTCCGTCGAATTGAGAGAAATGAAGGCAATCGCCCGCAACAAGTATTTAATTCCAATATGGGATTGCAGTGCAGGCGATGAAGCTCCTGCGAGGTGAAAGCATGGGGGAGAGACGATCCCACGAGGGGGTTACAAAGCTGAAGCGAAACACGGAGGAAGACGAAGATGGGCGATCGACGGAAAATGATCGGGTGTCGAAGAGAGACCCACCGATGACGTAGAGGTGGGAACCAATTGCAATGGAGGTGAAATTGCAGAGGCCATAGACGTGGGGGTTACAGGGAATGGGAGGAAGAGGACATCAAGCGTGGTTTTAAGGGTCAAAGAGGTAAGGGGACGAAATAGAAGGATCCTTAAGGAAGATACAGAGGAGGTGAGAGAGGCAAGATGTTTGGAGATGCTTTTGGAGAATAGAAATTAGGTTTTTGCTGGAGAAGAAGATTATAGCTCAGTGATGAGCAGCATCATTAGAGCTCATTAGGAATTGGCGTTAGAAGCGGTAACGATCACTAAATTGTTATTGAAAGAAGCTGACATGCTTTGGCTCAGCCATTGGCCTCTCATCTTATGTCCCGTCAAAGCCTTAGGGTATTTACGTCTTTAAAAAAAATTAATAGAGTTTGCTTTTTCCATTGACATGGCCAGATATATTTTAAAAAATAGATGAAATATTTCTATTTTTATTAGCAATTTTAAAAAAGATTAGTGTAATTTATCTTTAAAAAATTATAACTAAAAGCAATTGAAAGGTCTTAACCTTGGAACCAAAGAAATACAGTTAACAAATAACAATATATATCACTTGTGATCTAAATTTAAATTTAAGTGAAGCCTTAAATTTTAACAAAACCTCATCCCCTAGGCGACAATTTCGTCCGCTTGTCCCAATGCCAACCATATTTCGATTGCAATGTGTTGGCGTAGCGGATGCACTTATATATTTTGAATTTGTTCTTCTTATGTGTTTAAAGAAGTTTTAAAATACATACAAATTTACCCCCACCCCCACTGCCTAAAGGCTTATAAGCTCTTAGCTAAATAACAGTCTTAAGAAGTGTGCCATAATAAATATTTTTTTTAGCTTAGCAAAAGTGCCTCCCTTAATTTGTATTCATTACCCTTTTTCAGTAGCTTTTTTTTCGTTCTTTTATTTTAATTTGTGCGTGGTTTACAATCTTTTTTAATATATATATATATATATATATATATATTATATTTATCATTTGCTCTCCATCACCTAATTATTCTTGAGTAGTTCTTTTAGATTTAAACGTTTAACAAATCAGCACAAATAAATATACCACCAAAATGGAGGTTAAACGACCACCATTGTCCTTCAATAAGTTATTTTGTAAGACTTGAGTGAAAATTACAATGTTATTTAAGTTGGTTGTTGGAAAAAAAATGTTGATATGTGACGGGTAGTGATCAATTTTTTTGTCATTTATTTTTTAGAGTTCTTTTTAAGAAAAATTAATTTGGAATCATATTTAGTGGCCTTGTTTAGGTACATGTCCTAATTATTTTTTAATTATTTTATAAGATTTTATTTTTATAATATAGAAATGTTCTTAACAAATATACCCCTCTCTACACATGAAGGCTTCATGGACGATGGAATCATCGATTTTTCCTTGGTTCCCTTCGCAAAGGCTCTTAGAAGACAATGCGTTTATGAGATTGTTCGAGTTCTGAAATGAATTGATCCAAACTAGGGCTAAATTAGGGATACAGATAAGTACAGAAACAAGCACGAATAGGGTAAAGAGAGAGAGAGAGAGAGAGAGGAGTGGATTTACAAGGGACCGATGCATGTAGAAAGTGTTCTGTTGAAGGTTGGTGATTCTTGCCGCCAGTCATTTGTCTTTGATTTCATCGAAATTCATTCTCTTTCCCTCTCCTTTTCCCTTTTTGTGTCCCTTTCCATGCCAAATAGCGTAGAAATGAAGTTGATGATGAAGATTGAAACAAGTGAAAAGCAATTTCGATTGGAATCGAAACCAACAACTAGTTGAACCAAATCACGAATGGTTGGGTAACTTTTGAATTATGATTAATCGGCATTCTTGGATTGCCATACCGATTTTGGTAGGAAATCTTATTTTTCCTCTTCTTTTTCCTTTTTGATAATACAACATCTATTACAGAAAATAAGATAATATTTTAATAGAAAAATAAAATATTTTTTAAAATTTTATTTCTTTTTAGAGGAAACATTTTTTCAAAACAAATGATACATATATTGATTCATTTCATGCATGAATGAGTTATTATTTGTTAAATGAAATAACTTAATTATATACTAATAAAATGAGATAATATATATTATTGAAAGGATAAATGAGAGTTTTCTTTGTATAATTTATGAAATGTGTCATTAGTTCAAAAAAAATTTTGTTTATATAAAATGTGACATTTTACAATTTTTTATTTTCTTACCAAAACATTCTCATTTTCTGATCTCTTTTGGAGAGAATATCACATAAAAAATTCGGAGTATTCTTGATTCGATTTTTTTGAATTTTCATTGATATTGATGATTTTTAAATTATAATATTTTTTTTGTTAGAAAAAAGAGCAAGCCCTTACCAAAAGCTGGTGAGGCAGCCGCCTAGAATCTCCATCTTTTGAATAAAAAATAAGACTTCAAATCTATAATGTTTTTTATTGTACTTTGAATGAAATAATAAAATTAAAAATCTATTAAAAGTAGGCTCTCATATAAAGAAACCCAAAATCAAGTCCAAACCCAAACCTAAAAACTATATACATATATATATAGGCCCATTGGGCTAGGCCACTGCCCATCCCAAAAAGTCCACCTAAATGGGCCAAATCGCTAAACCAAAAAACTCCACCAAATTTGCCCTGGTTACTTCTTCTAATTTGCTTGCGAGAATTGAATTTGAAGGCTTCGTTGAGTCAAGACAGAGACTCAAAGAAATTTTAGTCTCTTTTCTTTTTTAGCTAACAGCTGTTCAACAAGTCAGCGGCAACAGGTGAGTGGCGACGAGCAATGGCGAGTTTGAACTTCGAAGGTAATGACAACGGTGAACTCGCTGCTGCAGTTTAAAGATTTTTTTACGAGAGTGCAACTTCGAACTTCGAAGGTAATCTCTTTTATAATAAAACATGTTTTTATAATGTTTTTATTCATTTTTTAAATATTACATGCTTGATGTTTTACTATACTTTTGTTATTTTTAATTCTTTTTTTTTTTTTAATTATGCATCTTACCATTTATTAATTTATATGTAGCATGATTATTATATGATTTGAGTTTTACTTTGAGCATTTATAATTTTTTTATATTGATGTACAGAAGTTATTTTTTTTTTCACTGTCTATTTTATTTATTTGTTTTTGAGTTGCTAGATTTTAGAAAAAAAAATACCTCTTAAAAAGTATTTGTCTAGATTTGAAAAAAGAAAAAAAAAACAAAAAATGAAAGAATTAATACATTCTCAAGTTGAGCTATTGAAAAGTTTTTTCTTTGTAATAAGAAACAAATAAAGAATTCAAATTGTGTTAAAGATTTATTGTAATATTGTTACTTTTGTTTTTATTTAGTGTTATTTTGGTTATAAATTAAATATTAATAAAATATAAAATAATAAGACAATTTATGTCTTTTTAAATTTTTATAATGATTATTTCTTAATATTTGCAAATATAAAAATATACTCTTCTTAAATATTTGCCTAAAACCCCCCCAATTGTTTAGACCCGCAATTATTTAGGACTGGCCCTGGAAAACATAGATCACTAATGGTGTATTAGAGATAGTTTTAGTATAATAGTATGAGATGAGACTTAATAGAATATTACTTTTAAATTTAGATTTATTTATAAATAATTATTTTAAATGAAATCTGAATTAAAATTTTTATTTTTTCATATGTTTTAATAATTCATCTATGGTGGTTCTTCCCACCTGGAAGATTAGTTTTTCTTAAGTGGAAGTTTTTTTCTTTCTCCATAGATGTCTTTCACTCTCTTTCAAAAGTTATCTTAGATTTTATTTGGGATGCTCAAAAAGTTTGATTTTTAAGATGTTGAAATTTTTTTAGAAAATAAAAAAAAAAATTAGAGTGTTTAGAATAATTTTTTAGGGTAGATTCTTTACTATTTATTAAAATGTCTAATATATTTTTATTTTTTATTTTTAAATTATAGTGTTTAGGATATTGATACCTTTTTTTTTGTGAGAATGGTTCACTTTTTAAATTGAGAGTATTATAATAATTTTAGTTAAAAAAAATTAAAGTGTTTGGAATGTGTTTATCTTTTTTTTTTTTTTTTTAAGAGATAAAAAAAGTTAGTCAGTCATAAGAAACTAAACTATATGGCTTAAAAATTGAATTTTTTTATTTTTGTAAAAAAGCCAGTTTTTTAGGATCCCAAACAGGCTCTTATTGTATTTAATGTACATTCTCAAACGAATGGAAATGTAAACCACGAAGAAACTGAAGTCTGAAGCCGCCTCGTTTCACTTTAACTTGACCTGGTGTGGCTATGACGCAATAACGGCTGATGTCATGCGGTGTCCTCAGAATAATATAAAAGAAAGTGCGGTGGCCTTGTTCTACTAAAAAATTAAAATAGATTATGCTTAGTCACCACTCAATTGACAATAAACAATAAATAAAAATATAAAAATATATGTACTAATTACATTAATATTTATAAAAAGTAATAGACTACGCTTTTAAAAATATATTAATTTTAAATTATTTTATTTTTATTATTATTTTTTCTCCCCCAGTAAGAAGTGAGTAACATGAATGAGATGTTTCAAAATTATGAATATTAAGATATTAAATTTTTTGAATTAAATGTCATAATTTTAGTGTTCTTTATTTTTTTACTCCATGAGATAATTACTGATTATATATAACTTAATTTAATTCTTTATTTGTTTTTATAAAGATTAGATAAAATAAATAATTTAATAAAAAAAATATCTATATGAATAATTTAGCATTTATTTTTGTAAATTGTTCTTGATTATGTTTTTAGTTTAACGGTGACAATAAACTTAGGGTAAATTACACTAATCTTTTCTGAGATTCATAAAAATATCAATCACCTTCTTTGTAATTTTTAAAATATCACTAATTTTTCATCTGGTTTAGTTTTTACAGCAAATTAGTCAATTCGTCAATTTTTCTTTAAAAATTAACAAAAAAAATATTTTCTAATTATTTTGTTTTTGAAATATTTTATTATTATAATTAAAAAATATTTTTTTATTTTTTATTAAAAAAATAAATAATTTTACATTTAGTTCAAGTGAACTTGTTATCCCTTGGTTATGTATCATATCTCCCATGAAACTAATTATTCTCCAATCTACGTATCATATCCTCATGGAACTAATTATTCTCCAATCTATATAATTAAGAGTCATTCAGAATAATTAGTTCCACCACTATTTTAATAAATAAATATAAAATTAAAAAATCTTTTAGACTAACAGTCAACCCATTGTTTTAATTCCACACTTTAAACATGACTTTGAATCCTACATAATTTTTTTTAATATAAGAAGAACAAAGTATGAATTATATGAACATCATATTTAGTTAGGGTGGGATAAAAATTGAGATAAAAATTATAAAATTATTTATAATAATTAGATAAAGATAAAAATTTATATAAAATATGGTATTAATAATATCAAAAGGGTATAATATTATTAATACCTTGAATTATGAATCAATATAATTTCTCATTCATCGGATAAATAGTTCTAATTAAATAATATAAACGTGGAATAATTTATTAAAGGTGACAAAAACTAAAATGGTAGGCTCCATATTTCTTAATTCAATTCGTTCCCTCTTTGGTCCTCAATATAAGATTATATAATAATTTATGGCCATATTTGATGAGTAAAATTAAAATAAGAGTGATAAGTGATTTTTATTGTAAATGATTATAATACATTTAATTAAAGACTCAATTCTCTTAACAAATTTTTTTTAATAATTTAAATATTATAATTTAAAAATAAAAAATAAAAACATATTAAATATTTTAATAAAACTAAAAAAATAAAATAACTACTATAAAAAATTATTTTAAATAATTTAACTTTTTTTTCTTCGTTTGTTTTTTAAAAAACTTATACTTTTAAAAGCCATGATGTTTAGACATTCCAAACATATTTATATCTTGTTTGGACTATCTAACAAGTTAGCATTTTTTCTTGTTTGAAAATGTTTTAGCTTTTGGGTTATATTATTTGATACTATTTGATATATCAAAAAAATTTACTATTATTTTACTTTCTTTTTTCAACTAAAAATAGTCAAGTTTAATATTTAACAAAATCAAGTTATTATCTCAAATATTATAATTTACAAAAAAAATAAGAATATATTGAATAGTCAAGTTTAATATTAAAAAAATCATGTTATTATATCAAGTACTATAATTAAA
>JAOTRH010184342.1:0-11878 GCA_034768845.1 Heliamphora exappendiculata | reverse complement strand
ACAGGAGGGTGGAGGGGTGGGCGAGAGTTTTGGTTTTGGGGGTTGGTTTGGGGGTGGTGGTTTTGGGCAGGAATGGCGGTTTTGAGGGCGGTTTTGTGGCTTCCGTTAAATTGAACGAAAATTGTAACGGTTGGGGTCTCTTTGATGTTAAAATCAAACCTGAGAGGGTCTTAGTGCAATTTTTGAAACCACATGGGAAATTTCTATTTTTGTCAGAAAACTCATGGGGGGGTCAGTGAAATTTACCCTAAATTATATGTTCAAAAGTTGAATTATATTGAACACCCTCATATATTCCTTTTTCATTTTCTTGACAAACCCATGAATCTCAAACATCTAGAGAGCATACCTAGGTTGAACTTTTAGCATTTCATCAGCGACACTGTGTCTGGAGGTTCCGATAGTAGCAGAACTGTATTGAATAACTATACAATCTAATTTAACCATATCATCGTACAAGAGAGGATTCAAGGAATATTCTATCTTATACGCTATTTGGAGTGAAAATACATCTTATCTTTTTTTATACCACTTTCAATTTTGTATAAGTATATACTATGCTCATCATATAAGGCTGAGTAGTCGTATTCCACATCATTGTCATGTCGCCCATCATATAAATCACATTGACACAAATACTATAGAACACAATCACTCTAAACACCATATAAAAATAAATACAAATCATATCTTATACAACACAATACACTCTCATCGAAACCACCCACACCAATGTTTTCAACCACCCATCACCAAAACCAATATAATTCAGCAGTCAACAAAACAAGAAATTTGAAAACTGTCTTACAGGTCACAAGTTTAGACAAAAATATCCTCTGAATTCAAAACCTTTCATTTTAGTCAAATATTTGAAATGGTCTAGATTAGTTCTAGATTTGTTTTAAGAAAAATGTTGAAGTTGGGCAAATAATCTTCAGCGAATTCGAATTTGTCTCCCTACGATTATGATGTATTAAAGAAAAAGACATCCATTTTGAAAATTTTCCATTAGGGAAAAAAGATACAATAAAAGTGTGTACAATATGCACTTCATGCAATCAAAAAAAAAAAGAAAGCACTTTGTAACATTCTTTATAAGATTCAGAATTAAAACCACACTAATTTATAACCAAAAATTACACAGATTCATAATTTAGCCACCACGCAAGTTCATAAACTCAACAGCAAAAACTCATAACCAACATCGATACAAGCCCACATTCATTTGACAGCTTTTAATTTGAAACTTTACATAATTCATAATATAAACTACAAACATTTGTAACTTAACTTACAAAACTAACAAATTGGCATATTATACACAGGAGATATTGGGTGCCTATTGTATCTTTTCTCTCGAAAATAACTATGTACAATCAGCACTAATAGAGAAAATGATATTCCCATGTATAGACACTCACAACCACCAACGTTTTGTTCGTTCAATAAGTAAGAACTCGTTGTCATCGCTTCAAGAGCTTGAGTTCGAACTTTCGTAGCGATATGTAGGAGTACCTATGCAAGGATTTTCAACCGTATGACAATTTTTAACTTTGACCCCAACGTAGGTGTGGTAAAAAGTACTACAAAGGAAAGAAAAGAGTGATTTAGTCATTCTTTACCCAATTTCCCTGGTCTTGGTCCCTTATCCCTAGTGACAAAGCCAACTACTCTTGTTTTTTTCCTCGATGTTACCGAAAATAGAAATATCTAATTGTCAAATTACGACTTTTTAATTTTGTATGGCGACTTAAAATCTTTTTTAATAAAATATATATATATTTGATTTATTTAACTTAAAGTAAAAATATAAAATAAATAAAAACCTGACTCTAAGCCATGTTACCAAATGAAGCCAATAAGTATGGAATTACATAGAATAATTAAATAAATAATAAATAAATTTTTTTTAAATTAAGTATAAAAAAATATCTAGATAGTAGTACATTCATAACAATAAAACTAAAAAATTAATTAAATAAAAAAATAATTTTAATAAAATTTTTAAAATTAAAACGTTTCCAAAAAATATTCTATATGTATGCAAAACATATTCTGTGCGTATCTCTTGTATTCCGGACTTATTCAAAGCGTTCAAAATTAAAAAATTAAAAAATTATTTTTAAAAATTTCACATGCGTATTCGATAAGTATCTTTGCGTATCGAGCACGTATCAATATTCGATACGTATCCAATACTTGTATGGCACCATTTTTGATAATTAATTGTTGAATACCAACCCGAAGCAATGACAATCTCTAAGTATGCCTCAATGATCTTACTAGGAGGAACGTGTCCACCCATTGTATTCGCATTAGCATCCTATGTTATACGAACTCGAATATAAATGTTGAGTGTTGATGCATATCTAGTAATTGAACACAAAATCTCTAAACTAAAAATTTACATACCAACCGAAAAAGCATCTAAAAACTAGATATGAATGCACAAATATAAGAAAAATAAGTTATCTACAAGACAATAATTCAGCATCCTCATAAGTTTATTAATTTATACATGCTAATGTTTTACATCAGGTATGTATTTTCATTCTTAATAATTTTATTACACATAATAACTATAAGCCATAGATCTTATTTTAGTATATTTATCTTCACTCATCACTGCTTTCTCTCTCTCTCTCGTGACATCTCATTCGTTTCCAAAAAAAATAACTACACTCCATGTATATCCTATACTCATACTCGTGCCGAATTATGTCGACACTAGAAAAACTAGCGAGTTTGTGTAACATAACAAGAACATCAAATACAAACCATTCATTTATCCAAATCCATCACTAAGTATTCTATAAAAACTAGTTAATGAACCCATCATAAGTTTCGATCTGTCCCAAAAATTACACATTTCTCTGTCTCAATGTATTGAAGGCTGTTGTATCATGAGAGAATCTTGGTGCACGAAAATCTTAAAGAATTGAGATGCATCTAACGATTTTCAATGAGGGAGATAATTTTTGGGACACGTGATCCCTTAAAAAAATAGAGCATTAAAAAACACACAAAAAAACTTACGTAAAAAAACCAAAACATTAAATAAAAATATCCAAAACCAAAGTACTTTGTCGACAACACATTGTCGATCTTGCACCGAACAAGAGAATAAATAATAAATTCAATCCTTTTTTTTTTGAAAGCTGTAAACAAAGACTTCGTAGCTGTTCGTCTACGATGCATGATTCCATTACACCATACCTTGCCCCAACACTTCAAATTGCTTCAAAACACTTCAATTGTAGTTTTCCTTGACAGATTCTCTCCCATTTCCCCCTGATCTCTCACAATTGTAGTTTTCCATGACAAGACAAGTTCTTTAGTCAACTGGCGAGAGAATCATCCACTATATATAGTAGGCAGTATAAACATGAGACCATAATTACGTCAAAACCCAACATTAATATCCAAACCCTGAAATGAATTCCTATTCTTCTGCTCAAGGATAACTAGGCACTGAAGGAAACCCTACTTCCCTGCTCATCCTTAATATTGTTTCTGTCTCCTATAGATCTTCCTCTCCGGTCTACTCTATACAAGCCTCCTCAAATGCACTCAAATTCCCTACTTATAGGCAAAGCTATGGAATCCTAGTCCCATACAATTATTAAAACCCCAAGCATAACAGATTCCGAGTGAATTCCACACTCCACACCACAATCTAAATACATACAAAAATCCAAAACTATATGGATCCTGCGGAATACAATCGGCACACTCAACATAATGTGTCAAAAGCAGGCTGAATAATGTCATAAATAGGAATAGCCAAAAACTATTACCACACAAGCAACAGGAAATTACAATGCAAGATGGCGATTACAATATTGGACAAGGAGAAAAAGATCGTGTAGGAACTACTCCTTTACAAAATTTGAATGTCAGGCAACTAACAAATTATGGAGTAACAACATATTTTACATAGTTGCATCATATGAATACTCATCATCTCGGTTAGCGCTATTACAGATGACTGACCCAACAACTTTAGAAGGATGGCTCAAGTAAAAGGAATTGATCTGAAAACCTTCTTAACCATCTTCACAAAATAGTGAGCAATATGAATTGCAACCCTGTAAGACTATACCTCAGGAGTTTGCTGCAAAATGATTAAAAATAGTTTCCAGGGTTGATTGGCTGATGCTGTATTCTGCTATGCCCAATAAATCTCTGAATGAATAGTTGTCAAATATGTGGGTCAGCAGATGACCAGATAGGAAACAAATAAAAATTAAATAAGGAAACAATGTGCCTTACCTGTTCCGCTCCAAGTGCCCAAAAACATCCGCAAGCGAGAGGTCTTCTCTATTTGGCAACTGCATTAGTAATGGGATCAATTACTACAGAGATTAAAGAAGCCATAACATTCATAAATCACTTAATTTGTCTAACATTCATAAATCACTTAATCTATTTGTCTGAGCCGAGAGTTTGCACTCAGTTGCCAACTTGAGTTAATAAATACTTCTTAAACTCTTTACACACTTTCCAACAGAACCGAACATGTCAAAATTGCAAAATAAAATTTGGCATTACACACAGCCATAGGAGCCCCTCCTTCTCTACCTTTGTGCAAAGAGAAGACATTTAATCTCTAATGCTTTCTCAAAAATAACAGAGAGAATCACAAGTTAGCTTTCAAATTAATCTGTTGGTGCAACGACAATGAAGGGAGAAAAGGGACCACAGAGGTATATTTTGTACAAAGATGGCTCTGACTTTTGATTTCCACTTGCCTACTTGAGTGAATCGTATGGATGGAATGCTTGATGAGAATTACTCTATGCCGTGTCTATCGAAATGGAACATATATTGCAAAGTTCAGATGGGTTTACCTGATATTTAACACTCAACCCATTGCAACCTTGAAATGTTGCACCAGGAAATGCTGATAGAATAAATGCATCAATTGCAGAGAACTTTTCTTTGGTTAACCACCACTCGGAAAATATCGGCAATGGGATACCACCTACGGGAAATTCAATCATAAATTGATTTTGTGTTGTTAAGAAAATAAAATCAAATGATGCCAAAAGATTAGGTGCTGTTTGGTAACGTTTATGTTTTCTATTTTATATTTTTGTTTTTAAAATTTTCGTAAACTGTAAACGAAAACATGCTTGGTAATTATTTTTGTTTTTAAAAAACTATAAACAGTTTTCAAAATTTACAAAATTTTAAGAAACAGAAAAAATGTGTTTTCACTTGTTTTGTAAACAAATTTTGATTGGATTCATTCGTAACCTTCAACTACCACTTTCCAAACATTTATATTACCAAACATGTTTTTGTTTTTCTATAAATATAAACAAAAACATGTTTTTTACTTTTCGTAAACAAAAAACAGAAAACTGTAAACGTTACCAAACGAGCCCTTAATGAATGAAGAATACCTGGAAAAAGAAACAGTTAAACATGATGATACAGAAAAACAAACAAAGTCGCTCGTTTGGTTAAAGGACTATTTTCATGAGATAATTAGTGTATTTAGATTATAGTGTTGAATTATTAGTGTAGTATTTTTTGTACCGAATGATATTTGGTTGAGAGTAAAATAACCTACGGATAAATAATACATTGTTTGGTTTGACATGATTTTAGTGGCATTAAATTTTTATATGTAAAAAAATGATCAAAATAGTCCCGGAATTAACCAATCACCCATAATAGGATCTTCCGTATGCATATACATCACTGTCATGACATGCTAATACCCTGTAATATCTCCATTTATGTTGTCATATGTGAAACGCAGGCTGAGATGCTTCCAAGTTCCAACTCGTTTAAGGCTCAGGATCACATCAAGAGTTCTTGTTATAAATGTCAAGTGAGAAATTGATAACCTTTACCAAAGGATCCTTTTGTGTGTTGGGTGCAAATCTCATCTATCAAACAAGCTGTGCACGACAAAATTAGTTCCTAATTTATAGAAAAACTTAGGGTCGCACGTCCACTTTGACCAAGAGTGTTGGTTTTGGTGCCTCGAATTTTCGACATCTATGTTCGGTAGGGTATACGGATAGTGTTGGAATGGTGGAAAAAGGGGAAAAACTGTCAGAATCTCTGCAGACTGTAGAGAAATCGAGAGGGTGTTTTGACCGATCGAACGGTCTAATGGACAGCAAATTTTTGTGCGCAGCTAAGGTTGTGGCTTGTTTTGTTTTGACCTAGTGTATATACTAGGTTGTGTCTCAAAAACCCTAGAAGTCGTCATATACTCGAGTGAGATTTAGTTTAGAGGCTAGAGAGAGTATAGAGAGACAGAGACAAGCTCAGTTTGATGTTACAGTTATTGTGAGATTGAGAGAGTGAATCTTGTAATCTTTATTGTTTATAGTGAATTATTCCTCCTCTCCCAGGGATGTAGGCATTTGGCTAAACCATGTGTATCCTTGTGTTCTTATGGATTGTTCTTGTTTCTTTATTTTCTTTGTGTGTATTAAAATTTATGGTGGGTACGCCCAAACCAGTATTGGAGATTCGGGTGTGTTCAAATTCCAACAAGTGGTATCAAAACTTCTGGTTAAAGGCTTGATCGCAAGATTACAGTAGAGATAACGAACATCAGGTATGAAGTTGAGAAGTTCATCGGCAAGAATTACTTCTCCCCGTAGCAGAGGCGTATGAAGGATTTGTTGGTCCAGTAAAGGGTCTCTAAGGCATTACTCGGTAAGGCAAAAAAGCTAGAGAGGATGATTGACGACGATTGGGAGGAACTTGATGCCAGGGCTGCGAGTTCGATTTGGTTGAATTTGGGAGACGAAGTTATTCACAATGTGATTGATGTGGAGACAGCACATGCGATCGGGCAGAAGCAAAAAGATCTCTATATAAAGAAAATCTGGCTAATAAGTTGTACGTGAAGAAACAACTGTATGGACTGCAGATGAAAGAAGATATAAACTTTTGAACATCTAAACGTGTGCAATATGCTCATCACTAAATTATTCGAGTTTGGAGTAAAGGTTGATGATGAGGATAAGGCGATACTCTTGTTGGCATCACTTCCGACCTCCTATAATTATCTGGTGACGACGTTGATGTACGAGAAGAACACTCTAGAACTTGAAGAGGTCATCGATGCACTTTTGTCAAATGAGAAGATGAAGAGGGATGGTAAATCTAATATAGAGGGTGTTTGTGGCTAAGTCTGAGTTAAGCAGAAGGAGTAGATCTAGTGAATAGGGTTCCAACAGAGGAAGATCTCAATCCAAATCACCTGCAAAGAATGATATGGAGTACTTCTACTACTACAAAATTAGTCATTATAAGAACTAGTGCCCAGAACTAAAGAAGCATCTGATGGAAAGAAGAAAGGAAAAGCGTCTTCAGAATCTGTCAGTTTTGCCGAGGAGTCGTCAGACAGTGACGTTGACGGAGATTTACTTTTAGTTTCTTCATATTTTAATTTTGTCAAAGTCATAGATACTGGATTCGGGATGTTTGTACCATATGTGTCCAATAAAAGAATGGTTTGACACGTATAAACCTTGCAACATGGGTACAGTGAAGATCATAACGTTTGATGGAATTGTAAGGGTTTTTGGGGAATGTCAGATATGTTCCAGGATTAAAAAAAATCTGATTTCTTTAAGAACATTGGATTCTTTGAGTTATGGGTACACAACAAAGGATGGAGTGATGAAGATTAGCAGATGTTCTATAGTGATCATGAAAGGAAAGAAAATCAGGAATCTCTACAGGATTGAAAGGGGACACAGTGGTAGGTGGAGTTACCACTACTATACAGGCAGAGTCCAACAGATACGGCACCAGACTTAGACATTTGCATCCTGGTCAAATTGACAAACAGAGTATGTCAGAACTTCAAAAGAAGAAAGCAGTAGATGAAGTGGAGCTCGGTTAAATTAGTTCACCCAGAAAACCAGTTGATGGTAGTTCAAATCAACAGCAGCAGGAACAGTGTAGTAGAGATCCTTTAGGTTACAAGAAGGCTACAGGTAACTTAGGTAGAGTTCAGTGGCAAGTAGTGGAGTTAGAGAAAGAGTCACCGCAGAAGACTGAGACTTGGAAGTTTGGAAAACTGTCTATGAATTAGAGGGCTGTTAATTGCAAGATGGTCAAATTCAAGTGTGGCTTGAATTTGGTCCAAGTTCATTCAGTTTGATGATCAAAGAGGGCGGAGCACCCATAACCAGGAAAGAGATGCAGGATGATGCGGCTGACAAATCTTTAAGATAGTTTAGAAATTCGAGCCAAGGTAGAAATTGTTGGGTGTGGTGCCTCGAATTTTCAACATCCACGTTCGGTAGAGTGTCCGGACAATGTTGGAATGGTGGAAAAAGAAGAAAAAGAAGAAAAATAGTCATAGGACATCTGCAAATGGCAGAGAAACCGAGAGTGTGTTTTAACCGATCGAGCATTCTAAAGATCGCTAGAGTGTTTTGTGCGGAGCAACAAATTTTTGTGTGCAACTAGAGTTGCGGCTGCTTGTGGCATTTTTTTATCATGTTTTGTAAAGGGATTTCGTTTGTTTAATTTTAAAAGATTTTAAATAGATAATAAAACCTTAAAAAACTGGAAAATTTGAAAACCCTTTATATTTGAAAAATAGAATCGCCACTTGATTTTTGAGAAAAACTAAGAAAAACAAAATAAGCCACTAATCGTTTTAAGGTTACCAGAGAAAAGAGAGTTCAAGAGCTAAGGTACAAATCGAAGAAGGTGTTAGGCACCCCGTTTCGCCGAACCGTTAGGTTGGCCTCTACTCATCACCATTGGTTCTTAATTTTAATTTCTCAGATGCATACAAATACAGAAAGTGGGAGATGAATAGAGAACAATCGAAATCAAATAATGAAAATACTTATTCTAATTATATTAACACGTAAAAGATGGAATAGTATCACTATATCAAAACGAAGAAAAGGAGAGATACTGGAACCCTAGTCAAGCTAAACTAAGCAAATGATACAAGCTGGACATCACACGAAGTAAATGGAGCATCATGCTAGCAAATTTAGGCTACTGGATTATCATGAAGCTTGCGGCAGAGACATACGAATGTCATAGTCGCACATAACGATGTCGCGGCCGTGACTATGTCAGTGCTCAATTGTTGCGTTCGCAACATTAATTGTTGCGGCCACAAGATATTTAATCACCATTTTGATGAATTTGACAAACAGTGGGTTTAGGTGCTCGAACAGTGTCCAATAGAATTATAGAAACTGATTTTATACGATTCCTATCAAAATAACAATACATCAAAGGAGAATTTCATGAATTGATAAAATACGAACTTGCTAATAGTGAAATTCAAACAAAACAGTAAACTACATTTCAACATTTCCACAAGAGATAGAGAATGTAGAAAGTGAATTGTCAAAATTCTAATAATTATACCAGCAAAGTGACGATATGGATGAATCCTCAAGTCTTGAAGTGAGATGTTCGTCTCCCAGTATCCGAATTGGCGAAGAATGCCTCAATTTAGAATGCGAGTATAGCGAGAGCTTGAGTTAGTATTCCGATCGAGTATCGATATCTTGAATTCAATCCTTTAAACCTGTACCCGAGGCTTGAATTTATAGCCAAACGACCTGGGGTGCCATCCATTGATGTGGTGACACGTATAGAGTTCGGAAGGTTCAATTGGAGTTTGTGGCCGCAAGCAAGGAAGTAGCAACCGGAACAAAGAAAGACACGACCGTGAAGTTAGTTAGAGTTTCCAAGGGTTTCTTATTGCGGTCGAGCCATTCAATCATGGCGGTCGCAAGGAACAAAGAGATGACTGCACCTTTATGGGTCAATGATATACGCGGCCGTTGGGCTTGAAAGTTGCGGCTTAAAGGTTTGGTGAGGGGTTTTTGATGTATTGAGTTCGAATTATCCTCCGGATATCATTTGGGGGTTTTTTGAGCATCATTCCTTTCGGTTTTTATCATTGGATCCATCCAGATAAATCTAAGATCTGGCTGGGTCAAATCGGAGTGTCTACATTAGTCCATCTTTAACACAATTTGCGTAGTAATACGTGATGCGAGTTATGTCAAAGCTTCAGAGACAGCCCTTTTTGACCGAGCCGTCGATCTTAGGTTACAAAACACACAAGCATACATATAAAAATGGTCCTACTCGAATTTTCTATCGAGCTGTCTATGTACCCCTTTGTAAGGGATCAGACTGATACGTAGTTTCGGGGTAGATGCAAAAAGATGCATGATGCGAACATATATAGTGCAATGTAAACAAGCTAAGAATCCTAAAAGTCGAGACAAGACCCAAAGGAAACATTACTGTCTTTTAGAGGTCAAGTTAAGACCTGAAAAAGCCACGAAAACAAACAAAGACACAAATGTCGAGTAAAGACTTGAAAGCTCTACTGGAGAAGACCAAAAAGTGAATTTAAAGAGTCGAGTCAAGACCCTCAACACCACAGGCGGCTGCAGAGTAGGCGTCTTCCGCCTATGCAAACCAATGGATAGTTTCGAAGTAATCAACACCACATATTTGGTGAGTATCCCATAGAACCATTCAAAAAATATTTCATCATGTATGCTCAGTGACAAACCATTGCTTCCTTTCAAATAGTAAGCTCTTGTAGGTCTAATTCTCACAAAGAGAACTATTTTTCTCATCCTTAACATGTTTCCATCAACATAAAGATATGACTTGCTTAAAAGATAATAGAACAGAAATAGAAGACGAAGTGTAAAATACTCTTAGGCCTTATTTGATAAAAGATTTGGACCTATAGACTATATTAACAATACGTTGGGCATAACAACCCAGTGTTTGTTTTGTTAGTATTGGGCCGAATTAGCTGGAGCCTTGGATTGGGAAAGACTGATTAAGGGGGTTGGGGAAAACTCGGTGGGAGTCATTACAGCTAGTCCATGGATAAGATTAAAAGCTCTTTTGTCTATTTTACCCTTTGCCAATAACAGAAATCCCAATTTTACCATTCTAATTCTCTAACCCTAGCAGACGAGCTGGGTTATTTTTCTGGAGCATTGAACGAAAATGCTACTTCAGTGGAGGCGGTGGCGTGAGTTCATCCATTCGTGAGTCCAATCGGGTGTTGAAGCTACAACGTCTCAATGATCAACGGTATTCCTCTTTCTTTGTCTTTCTTTGACTCGATCTTTGTCTCTCTCTGTCTTTTAGAAGCTTGTCAGCTATATATATTTTTTTGCGATGATTGCTGATCTTGAATAAACAAATATCCTAATCAACTTTTGATTCGAAGTCACCATGATAGAGAAGTTCAACCTATGTAGACTTTTTCCAAAACAAATAGTTCTTCTACAAATGGCTGACACCATTTTTTTAGTTGATTATGTCGTTAAATTCTATGTACTAGACTTTTTTTAGATTAAATAGTTATTTAAAACTAATCACAAAAAATAATATTGATCAGAACTAACAACACAAAATGATATCGATCATCCATATACACGTAGAACCCATGCCAAGGTAGGTGTGTAATTTGGGCTCGGTTGTGGATCGGGTGGGTCAAGCCTGGCCCGGGTCCAGTGGGTTCCCGTCAAATTTTCGGGCCAGGCTGAAATTTTTTGTCCGGGGGTCGGCACAGGCCGTAGGGGTAAAGGGCTCGGGCCCAGGCTTGTGGGCGGGCCTTATTTTTTTTTTGTTTAATTTGTATTTTTATTACTTTTATAGTTATTCAGTTTATAAATTTATAATATAATGTTAGTTTACTGCTTTATTAGTAGTAATTAATATATTAACTTTAAAATTATAATTTTAAAGCTTATTATATTATAGTATAAACTTAAAGTTTATTAGTTTATATATTATAAAAAAATATATTAAAATTATAATAATAAGTTTTTAAGTTAAACTATAAACTAGTTACTACTTTATTATATTATATAAATAT